>WEZZ01016812.1:33588-51033 GCA_013400585.1 Chloropsis cyanopogon
CATTTATCTGTGCTATCATCAGAGATATGGCTCAAGAGATGGCTTGCAAAGCAGCACACTCCCTGTCCTGAACTCTGTGTAAATGCAGTCTTCAAGGGAAATCTTTCCAAATCCCACATCCCAACATCACAGGCCTGTGATGTTGAAAAAAGCCTTGTCATCCTGTCTATTGAGTATCTCTCATTTCATGTGGTCACCACAGAAATATATTGCCTATATGTTAAAAACCTGGCTGAGCAGAGCAGAGCAGNTTAAAAGACATGGAAATGTGGCTCTTATGGACATAATTTAGTGGTGGACCTGGCCGTGCTGGGGTAATAAGCACTTGGACTCGAAGACCGACTGGAATGGTTCTATGATTCCATGATCTCCAGCTGTGCTGCTCAGATCTGCTCCTGCTGCTCTTCTGAAGCTTTCACAGAACCCACAGCCAAGCCCAAGCTTGGTTGCACCTGTGAAGTCTGGATATCAGGCAGGAACTGGCTCAAGCAAAGCCTTTCCCAAATTGCATTTTTGGGTTAAATCTGTCTTGGATGTCAGTTACAAGTGTAAGATGGGGATATTTCTTCCTTGCCTTATAACCATTACTGATGATCAGGCTTTCTAAATGACAGATTAGTGTTGATCTTTACAAAATCTTATGAATATTGTATTGATAAAGTACTAAGCAACAGAAGTGTGTGTATTAGTTGAACCACATCTGTGACAAAGCATGAACTCCCTCCATGTGTAAGAGTAAAAAGACAATGCCACTGGACTTCTTGCATGGAAAGAAAAATACCTGTTACAATTTACAAGGAACCGAAAGTGAGAATGGGTGGAGGACCTGAGTACTGACCTAATTATAGAAGGCCTGACTATAATGAGGTGTATTCCAGCAAATTGCTAGTTTGTCCAACCTAAAAGAAGCTCATCTTACGGCTGGGTGATAAGGAGAAATACTCATCTGTAATACTGCTTAAAGAACAGTTCCAGAAAATACAGCTATAAGCAAACAATTTAATAGTAGTATCAATATTATGTTTGTATTAATGCTACACATAAGGCAGAAGTAGGTATCAATAGAAATGCAAAGTCTGTTAAATATAATGCCTGTTAAATGTAAAATACTGCAAGCCCTGCTTTGAATTTTCATTTTTAAGTTAGGTTTTCATTTTAGACTAGATTTCATTTTGGATTAAATTTTGTCAGCTCTCCAGATTCATCGACATTTTTGTTAGCAGGAAATTGTAGGAAGGAAATGTCCCTCCTCTATTACAGATGCAAAAATTTTTCTGCAATTTTTTAAAATTTTTATCTTTCTAAGACATTTTTTCAGTCAGCCGTCATCTGACTTAAGCTCAATTTAGCATATACAAATCCTTTACTTTTGTCAATTGTCAGTAGTACTGACGGACTGGTGTCCATATATTAAAATGGACAATTAATTTGAAATTCCTTGATTTCAGATGTCAATAGACTTGTGGAATAAACAGTTCCATTTGAAAGAATATTAGGTTGAGAAATTTTGGGGTAAGATGACTTGCTGTTGGAGTCTAAGTTTGCAACATTTTTGAACATGTGGTTTTGATCATCTTTTAAAGATTAAAATTTTAAAATACCAAACCAAATGGTGCATTAATACAGTGTAAGACTAATGTATTTTATTAAAGAAGAACAAGAAGTGCAATAAAACAGCTAGCATGTTCCACTATTTACAGTGATGATATCGTAATGTTATCAAGGAAAAATATATCACCAATATTTGAGGTCAGGATCATAAAGGAAAATATTTAATGGAATCGTCAGTAATATAATCATCTCATGCTCAAACACAGTAACAGAAGATTGTAAACTTTTAAAATATTAACCGCACTCATCTTGCTTTAGTAATGAAATACTCTTGAGAAAAAAAAGAAATGTAAAACCTCTGAGGAAGTCCTGACTCCTGACTGTGCTATGCAATGAGCAAACACTACCATCATAATATAGCTGTTCTGAAAGGTAGATATATTGCTTTTCATGCAGCTCTTTGGTGTATCTGGATTTCAGAGCAAGGCTAAGTGATTTCTGTGTGTAATTCTCCAAGACAGTGAATTAGAGAAAATTCTTAACCCTGTCTATCAATCCAAAACATGGTCAGTGTTGTGGGAGCGCGTGCCTCTGCTGCCTTCACTGCTGGTGTGGTCTCTAGGAAAACCAATCAATCTGGCCAAGTTTTGCTTTGCTGATAGGGCAGATGATCCAACTGCAAGCGAAAGGAGGCTCTTTGTACACTGGGCACTGCGTAACAACCAGCTAGCTTGGTATCCAGCCAGGAAGCCTTGCTCTTAGAAAATTGTTTCCTTAGACAAAGTTGTTCAAAATGTTGCTATCCCCTCTACTGAAAGATATGAGTGTTCGTGATCTGTTTCACTGGAAAGGAAGATAAATTAGTTTAACACAGTTTATGAGAGCACTGTGGTGAACTACATCTCAGCCACAGAGGTACAACTCCTTTTAATCGTTTCTTCTGCTTGATAGGTGAACATTTGACCATATCCTTATGCATGACATAGATTGCTATTCTGAGAACTTCCTCTATAGACCTTTTGTAAATGGAGGCAAATGCATGAATTCTTGGTTTCTTTGGGGTGGAGAAAATCAGAAACTCATTTGCAGTTGCCCATCCTCCAAGGCTGTTTAGAGCTTCTTAAACCAGTGGGCATACTGAGTTCAGTGCCCCAAATTCTAACTCATATAATGTATCTCTCTGTAGAAGATTTGCTCAAATTAAAGTAGCTTAAATATTCATATGACCCAGCTTTTTAGACTAATTACAGAGAAAGTAAATTAAAATATATAATCAGATCCTTGCATGAAGTACTGGAAGAAAGCTTTGCAAAAATTCCCCTGAGAAGAAAAAGTCAAGAGAGGTTTCGCATAGTGCTTTCCAGTCCCTTTAATCTTGAGAAAAAGTTATTTTACTTATGGTGACATAACTGTGCAAATTGTAACTAATTATTCTCTGATTAGTTTGTCTTTTACTTTGCTTTTATGAAGGGTAGGGAAGAGGAGATTTAGCTTGGGGTGTGTGCTGTGCATTTGCTTTGTATTGCCTCCTTTTCTAGGGGATAGGAAAAGATGTGGAGTAGGACTCAGTGAGACCCTACAGTGAGTAAAAAGAACAAACACTTCCACATCACATAAAAAGTTATTTCTCTGTCTGTCTTACTTTCTGTGGGTTGTTGAGACTGTTGTGAGTACAGAGCAGCAGGGTTCAAGAGTAGCTGGTAGTGGATGGTTTCTTCTTCTGCCCTTGGTATCCAAGCAAGTTAAATAGAGAAAACAAAGCCATTAGTGATAATAATTTTATAATATAATAATTTCATAATATTTACTACTGTGTGCAGTAGATAAATTCTGCTACTCTAATAATGCAGACAGGTGTAAGAAACAACCCTCTTTTGGGTTGAGCATTATTATATACAGTCCTATCAGCCATAGTTTTCTGTCTTTGCTGTAAAATGTCAGTGCTGAGGTGCCATTTTTGAGGCTGTAACATCAAGACAATCCATATCATGTTTTCTATGTGTTTAAACACTGCACACTGTTATAAAACTCTGTTTTATGTTTAAAAGATCTTTATTAGCTAGAGGTGTACACTGATAAAATGGTGAAGGAAAAAGCCAAGTTACTTTGATTTTAGTGCTCTATTAGCTGCTCTCAGAAATTAATAAATTAGCTATCACTTCACCTCACCTTCAAAGAACAGTGCTTAAACCTTCCTGACATTTTTTCCAAACATCTTCCGTAACTGCACATAACTTATAAACATCTAAACAAGTATGACTCATCCTGTTTTTAAACCCAGTGACTCTTCTGCACTGAATAAATAGTGCTAGCTGAGAAAGGAAATCTCTCTTCAAAGAGAAGCTGAAAATGTTTCTGTATTTATGCTGTCATCCTCTACGTCAGCAAAGCCAAGCTTGCGCAAGTGTGTGCTCTAGATGCATTTTATGTTCTCTGGTGTTTGCAGCACACACACATGTAAACCAGTTGTTGTAACAAAGATGTGCATTCCTTGAGTAAGTAGGGCTGGACTGAGCTCATTGTTTGATGTGGCCCTCAGGAAGGAGCTGGTGACTTTGCTGAACTCCCAGTTGGGACCTGTGGTAGAGCTGATCTGGCAGAGGAAAGGTAAGGAGGATGATGTTACTGGTGGAAAGAAGCTGGAATTTTGCAGATCTGCCTGATCATGGCTGATGTAGTGTATCACTCAGCCCTCTGGACATGTTTGTCATTGTAAGTGTTTGTGTCTCTGCAGTTGAGGTTGGTCAGTGCTGTGGTACTTGCGTGGTGTCATTTTCCTATCTGAAAGAAGCATTGATGCCAGTTGTGCTTGAAGTGATAACTTTCCATGTATGGTGTGTATTCATATCAGCTGCTCTTGAATTTTGAAGTCACTGACAATTTGTAAGGAAGCCAACTCCAAGAGCCTATTGCTGAACAGGGTGAGAAATGTGTTTCAGATCATGGTTCTTAAAAATACTGTGCTGCAGGGATTTTTCTGAATGTTTGGTACCTTTTTATTAGCCAAGCCAGGCTGAGGTAGAGCCACTGATTCTGTATAAGAGAGAACCAAGAACATGCTGTAATGTGTGTTGTAGTCTGCCAGCATAAGCTCAGTATGTCTCTGCCAGCACATCTCTGATCAGACCTTGAACCTCTCTTTAGCTTCAAAGCTCTTGGAAGGCCTTGCCTGAGTTGTCTGGTGGGATATGCCATGCCAGGTGGTGCTGGATCTGCCTCTACCTCTGCTTCCTCTCCTGCAGCTGCTGTGGGGTGCTCTGGCCTTTGGGAAACTGGGTAGAAAGTTAGTCACTGTTGAAGCACACTTTGAGTGTAGGGATTCGCTGTGTCTAAAAGCATCCTGATTGATATCCAAAATGTGTTCCAGATTTATGTTCTGCAGTAATTTTGGCTTGAGATTATTTCTTAGATTTAGTTGTGTATGGGAAAGTTAAGGAGCAGGAATGTTCTTAAGACTTTATTTTCATGGGATAAACTATTTGGAAGTTCATAAGAATGTAAATCACCCAACCATTTAAAATCCTCTGGAGTTTGCTTTATTGCCAGATGAAGTAGCTCTAGTTCAATACCTGGATCTTTCCATTGCTGTTTTCAGGCAGTACTCTGGGGTGTTGTCACAGTTGCTTTCATGCCTTTGGTAACTCACATCAAATGCTGTCAGAATACAGCCTGACTATATCAGATTTACTGGAAGATTAGGTTGTTGCAGTAAAGTGTCCACAACTATTCTTTGTTTTACATTCAAAGAATATCAAGAAGAATTTCAAAATCCCTTGATCTTCTCCAATACACCACCAAATCGTGTATATAAATGTGTGCAGCAGGAACACAGATGGGCTTTGAACTCCACAAGAAGCCAGTGGAATAAACTTCTGAAAGAAGTACCCTGTGGAGCCTAGAGCTCTGTGGCCAATCCACCCCAGGATGTGCAGACTTAGGTACCTGCAGCTTTGTGAGGTTTTTTCCCCCCTCTTCTAGCTGAAGCTAGATACTGCAAGATGAAATTGGAATAAGGATGGGGGAAAAGAAGGCCTGACTGAAAAAACTATTCTATTTACAAGCAGTTTATCAAACTTTACAATTTTACAACTTTCCTAAACAGATCTTGAAAAACAGATGGCCAAAGACATCAACTACATTTGTCTAGAGTTCTTTTCTGCTATTAATATGTATTATACCAAGTAAGTATAAAGATAAAGCTAAGAAATAGCACTTTATAGGAATGTTTTAATGATTGAAGAAAAAAAGTAACAGATTTTATCAGTGTAAATCTAAGAAGTTTAAAAACTTTTAGAAAAACCTTATTTCCAGGAATGAAAAAATTTGATCCTTCTCATGTTAGATATCAATACAATAAACAATTCCAGATTCATTGATCCTTTCAGAGAAATTCACTACTCCAGACTTAAGCAATTGGTTGCAAATTAATAAAATATTGAAGATCAACTTAATTTTTTCATGTAAGTATTTTCATTATTTATAATAAGATCAATTTCATTGTTTTTGCTAAGGTAAATATTTTACATTGTTTAGAATGCAGCATGTATTTTAAAACTACCCTCCATGCTTTCTATTTACAAAAGCCTTTTTCCAAGTACTTTAAATCTTCAGTCTGTTTCTAACACTTAGCAGTTGTATTTGGTGCCCCTGCCAAGGCTTTGCCAGAGGGGGGCTTTGGGATGGGCTCTGTGAGAAGAGGCCGGGGCTGCCCTGTGCTCAGCACAGCAGATCCCAGCCAGCCCTGATGGGAGCCACCCCGGGCCTCAGCTGAGCCCATCAGGCACCCTGGGGGCACCTCTGGAATCAGCCTGGATATGGGGCATCGATATGGAGAGAAGGAAGACGGAGCAACCATGGCCAGAGCAG
Organism: Chloropsis cyanopogon; assembly: GCA_013400585.1. NCBI lineage: Eukaryota > Metazoa > Chordata > Aves > Passeriformes > Irenidae > Chloropsis > Chloropsis cyanopogon. The sequence continues at coordinate 40,006 of WEZZ01016812.1, forward strand.
AAGGAGGTGCTCCACTGTCACTGTTGCACATGAAATGGAGACACGAGACTCTGTGATTGACCTTCAGAAGGCAAAAGGGAAGTTTATTAAGCTGGCGATCTCTCTTACAGAGAGCTCTGCTAACACCCCCTTGATCGGTTAGATGACATGACATCTCTCCACAACCATTGGTTTCAGATAGGGAGAGCATATTTTGAAAACACACACAGAGAAATGGTAAACTTACAGTGAACAACAGCACCTGTTGTTTTGAGAAATGGGAATTGCTTACAGCATTTCTGTCTGCCTCGTCTGAGAACGCAAAATGCCTTCAAGGCCGTTCTCTTCAGAGGAAAAGTTTTTCTTTAGGAAAAACATTTGACTTGCTTCTGAATTTCTCTAAGTCCACTGTCTGTCAGCCCCACACTCCACAGCAGAGGAGCTGTGGCACATTGATGAGCCCATGCTGGAGCAGGTGCTCTCCCAAAGGGATCATGGACCATGGAGGGCCCGTGCTGGAGCAGAAGAAACAAGTGAGAAGGAAGGAGCAGTGGAAGAGTGGGAAAAAGAGCGTGACTGAGAAAAACTGCTGTGGTCTGACCCTTCATCCTCTGGCCGTCACCCAAGGGGCTGAGTTCAACCCACAGTGGTAACATGATGAGTGGAGACCTGGAAAGGATAAGGAAAGGAAAGTGGTCTGGAGCAAAGTTGTGGCAGAGAAGAGAGAAGGGCTTTTTTTCTTCTTCTGTTTCTTTCCCAATATATGAATCATTAATTAAATATTTATACTTAATGATAGTAAATTAAATGACCCTTAAGTGAGGCTGTTTTGCTTGCAATAGTACTTTCTACCAATAGGTTTTCTCATTCTCATTATTCCTATCTTCTCTCATGTCCCATTGGGGAGGGAGAGAGTGAGCAGCTAGGTGGTTGCTTGGCTGCCAGGTGGGATCAACCACCACAGCAATCTACACCTTTTAAGTTCTTCACACATGTTTTCCCAGTATTTGTTACTGTCTCCCATTACAAAAAGACAACAATCATTTGATATTTCTACATTGATCTTCTTTACACCTTCTAGAAACTGTAATGTCTGCAATTAAGATGCATATCCTTGATAAATAGTTTTTACTGTTTCCAAGTATGTTAAACATAATCAAAATAATTTACTAATGCAATGTACCAGCATGTGCCCCACCATAGCTTAAATTTCAGACATTCAGGGAAAAAGAGACACCCAAAATCCTGTGTTTCCAGAAATGGTCCATTTGAAATCAACTTGCTCTCTTTTACTCTTAAAACAAGGAAAAAGTGACATTGGCTAAAAAGGGAAACATCTAACTTGATTGTCACAGAATTAGAAGATTTCTGCTGGCATTGTATGATTTTTTTTAATATAACTTCTACCTTGACAAGGAATAGGCATGGGCATGAGACATTTTTTTCTGTTGAAAAGCAAAACTATGATTATTATTTTCTACAGTGATAAGATTTTGACCTCAAGCTACTTCTTTCTGCAGCGATAATTTGTCACCTTTAATTGCCAACACTGTCTGTGCAGGTAGCCATTTTTCACTTGCACAGAATTTATTTAAAGTTTGGGTCTAAATTTGATCCCTGTTCACAGTTAGACTGTGGAGGTCTGAGGTCCCCTGTGTCGCCGGCTAGCTCTCTTGGGGGGACCTCTGCCCGCAGGCACTGTCCTCAGCTTTCCCTGGTCCTTCCTAGCTTAATTCGCTGAGGAGGGTACCAGGCGGGCCTCGCCCTCGTGGTGGAGCCTGCAGGCTTTCCACATAAGAAACCAGAATGCAAGAGCGTGTTGGAGAAAGTTCTTTCCTTCATGATGGTACAACTCCAGCTGGGTGCCTCGTGGCTCGGAATGGCCCATCCCACAGGGCGCGGCCCCGCCCGGTCCAGTCACAGGGCGAGAAGGGAGACATGACATGTCAGCCGACTAGTCCCGTCCCTAACGGTGGGGATTTCCAGGATTTCAGCCAACCAGGAGAAATCTCTGGGGTCTCCCTGGGAGGGTCCCCAAGGGCAGGGGTGGGGGGTTTGGTGGGTCTCATCTCGCCCATTGGCTGATGGGAGGGGTTGGAGGCTGCTGGGGGAAAACCCACTTGGGAACAGAGGGAGAAGGGGGGCACCGAACCGGGGTATGAAACCATTATAAATCAATACATAATAAAATAAAATATAATACATAAATGAACAAACTGCCACATTAGACCTGTCTAATGGTATGCGAATTGTGACAAGAAATCTAAAAGGATTTTGAAGAAGGGATGTTATTTTACAATGACAAATTTCTCCTTGTGAAATGCATTAAACTTAGGGTTCCTTCAGCCTCTCTTTCTCATCCTAGCAGATACTTGTCAGTCCATAGGATCCAGGCTAAAGACCATAGAAAAAACTTAAGAGTTAGAGAAAGCAGCAAAGAGTTTTTCGGAATAAATAGTGCTCTAGTATGGAATATCGCCATTTGCTGGATTCCCAGGAATGAAATAACAAGGATACCAAGATATTACACTTATTTTTCTCTCACAGTAGCCACATGTTTCAAGTTACTCTTAAGCTATTATGATAGCTTCTGGAAGAGCCCAGATGTATTGTAGGGAATAGGAAATGCTGTTGGTGCAAAACCAACTAAATCTTGAAATGTAAAAATATTACAATTGGTCTGTTTCTTGGGCATTTTTATTGAGAGGAGTATTTGAATTTAACTCTCAAGATATGAATGCTGGAGAGTTAATAGAAACTGATGAAATTAAAATTCTCATTTTTTTCTATCTAGTATCTTTAAAAAATAGACAGAAAATAAAGAGCTTTGTTCAGTTTTGAGAATATGCCCCATTGTGTGTTCCTTTATTATGAATTGCTGGAATGGAGTCTTCCTTTGTGCACCTGTTTGGAAATAGAAAATAGATTGTATTTTAATGCAGTCCACTTGTTTACTTCATATTAGATGCAGGAAGGTATATCTATATATATTCAGTATTTATAGCCTTTAAAATGTTCAGAGTTCTCAGAGTTCCTTAAGAGAGGGAAAGGAGCTATAGGACAGATTTCGCTGGGGTGTGAATTACTGTGGCTTTTGATAAAATAGAATGTTTTCTCCTAGACTAATCACTTTACTGCAGTATTTGTTATGTTTTCATTAGAACTCATGAAAATAATGCAAAAAAAATAGAGAAAGCAAATCTCACACTTGTTTAAGAAAATTGGAAGTATTTGTTCTTAACTTCTAATAAATAAGAAATGCAGGGTTTTCTAATAATTTTCTGTCACTCCAGTGGCAAGCTGTTGGTAAATTCAGTCTTCTTCATTAACTCATAAGGGAGGGCTGAGCAACAGGGGTTGAACATGAGCCAGGGTGTGCCCAGGAGGCCAGGAAGGCCAATGACACCTGGCCTGGATCAGCAATGGTGTGGCCAGCAGGAGCGGGGCAGGGATTGTCCCCCTGTACTGGGCACTGGTGGGGCCACACCTTGAGTGCTGGGTCCAGTTTTGGGTCACTTGCTTCAAAAAAGACATGGAAGTACTAGAGCATGTCCAGGGAAGGGCAAAGGAGCTGTAAAAGGGAGCACAAGTCTGAGGAGGAGCAGCTGAGGGAGCTGGGGTTGTTTAGACTGGGGGAGAGAAGGCTGGGAGGGACCTTATTGATCTCTACAACTCCCTGAGATGAGTTGTAACTTCTCCCAAGTTACAAGTGGTAAGATGAGCCTCAAGCTTTACCAGGGTAGTTTTAGATTGGATATTAGGAAAAATTTCTGTATGGAAAAAGCTGTCAAACGTTGGTGGAGGCTGCCCAGGGAAGAGACAGAGTCACCATCCCTGGAGGTATTTAAAAGTTATGTAGATGTGGCAGAATAAAGCAGCCCTACCGTAGTGTAATTAAGCCAATGAGACTGTAGACAAAGACATTCCTTGCTCTGCCATTATGTTTTCTTAAATCTTTTCCAACAGAGATGTTTCTGTGAAGAGCCACTTCTCCCTCCACTCCTGAGTACAGCTGACATTTTAAGTTTCTGCTTGGGTGCCACGCTACCATGCTGCCAGGTCCAGTTATACTTTGTGTTACTGGTTTGTTTGGAATAGGGAAAATTAGGAGGCAAGCTGTCAAAACATGCCATGAAGAGAAGGGTTTTGCCATAGTAATGCAATAGAATGAGAAGAAAAACACCTTTGTCTACATTTATTATACATTCTAGCCCTTTCTTTTATCTGGGCCTTCTCCAATTATTTAACTGTTTAGGTTCTGACATTATTGATACCCCATTTCTCTGGGAAAGTGAATTCCCACAAGATTCTTCTAAATTGTCACATAGAAAAGTGGGACATGTCCTGTCATGTCTAAGCCCTCTGTGCAGCCAATGCAGGCAAAATTCATACATGTCCACATGATGCTCTCTGACTGCTGATCATGCAACATTGTGATGACAGGGCATAAAAGCATTCCTTCAGAGAGAACAGAGGTTCACAAAAAATTCATCAGTTGAGATTTTTCTCTAAAGCATCCCTAAAACAGTGTTAGGATATTGTAAAACTAAAGTACTTGCAAACTTTTTTTGGCAGTCTGCTGAGAAAGGAAAATGGATAGAAAAATAATGCAATAAAATAAATGAGACATAAGAATGAGAAGAACAAAGACAAGAGTTATGAAGAAATAAGACATAGGATATGTAGTAGAAATAAAATAGAGACAAAGGAAAGTGATAATGTATGGGTGCCAAAATGTATTATTCTGTTGAGGACTTGTACAATATTTATGATCACTTAAAACTTGTGCAAAATATCAAGAGCAACTTTAAAGTCAAAGAAGCATGGCAAAAAATTAGTGGAATATCCATTTAAAAATATAAGATAGAAAGGATTAATTTCATGTAACCTTACATACAAGTGCATGTAGCTTCTGCTTATGCTTGCAATGGAGTATGGAAGTCTAATGTGCCCTTGGTGTAAAGTATTAACTGTTCTGAGAATTCACAGTACATGTCTGTGGGGGTGCGAGTTGGGGNGACCTGGTAGAGTGCACCAGTCAGCCTAAAGGAAAACCAAAGTTTGCCCATTGCAGATGGATGTATGCTTACTATGCAAATATTAGGTTTAAATGTAGAATTGTGAAATCTTTAAAGTCCTTCCAAATATTTAGGGATGCAATATACATGGTGTTGCCATAGAACAGCCATATCACCCTCCACATAATACAAGGTGGTGAATAAATTAAAAAAAAAAACCAGTTATTCAGATTTTTACTCAGCTATTATTTAATTTTATCTCTCGGTTTGCAAAGGCAGATGTTTTATTACTTGTCTTTGTTTGCTTCTCTGCTATGGAAGATTTATGAACAGCCTATATTTGGAGTTATAGTCAGTTCTTTCAGCAAGATTCAATGACAGAGTGACAAAACTCTTGTTTTAATTTTTCATTCCTACCTATGGACAAACTTTATTTCTCTGGTATAGCTTTACTAGGTACCAGAAATGAGCCTGATTCTCATTCTCCTCTCCAAGCAATGTGGTGAATAAATAAAGGGATGTTAGCCAGGGCTTAGACAAGGCTTAAAATCTTGAAGTCCATGAATTTGCATGCAGTTATGTATCAGTCTCATATTCCTGGTAGAATGGAGTACTGAAGTCGCAATGAACATTTCTGTCAGGCTGCAGAGTCCAGCCTTGATCAGGGCAGGTCATGGCAGCAGGGAAAATGTGCCACAATCTCTACTGGCACCTGCTGCTTTTTTGTGTGCCTACAGAAATGCAAGCCTCAGCTCCAGCCTCATGAGTGCAGTGTTGCATCAGGAACATGATTCTGCTTCTTTTTACACTGGTGCAAGAATTTGGCCCTAATGTAGGTTGTGTCAAAATAGATTGTGTCCTGAACTGAGTGACACTGGTCTTCATGTTGTCATCGTTTGCTTGCACCAAAGGAGCCCCTAGTGAGTTCACAAGAATACTTCTGCTATTTTTTTTTATTTTTTTTTTGCCACATCAGGACATTAGTTTTGGGATTTTCCTAGCTCCTTTCTTTGTTGCTGCAAGTCTGGGTTTCTTAAAGAGCTTATTTAAGATGGGAGATCGCTGTAGTAGCTTAGGACTAATTATTTAACATAATCTTTAGAAAAAAAGAAATAAAATGTTGATATTTTAAATAGTGATGCTTTGTTTTCAATCTTGCATTTTTCCTTTGCTCTAAGGGTTTGGAAAATATATCAGCAGAGGTATGTCACAATGTATTCTTAGGCCTTACCCACTGCCAGTCAAGCTTTGCTAATCTAGGATACCTGTCCTGAAAGAAGATGCACATGTACTGAACATGCAAAGAGAAAAACTATTTATAAATAACAGATGTATGTCCACCATCATAGGTAGGAAAAATGCTTTTGTGGTATCCCTGTCCATAAAAAGGAGTGAAAGGCCAAATCTACTGGCCAGAGGAGCAGCACGGTTTTCACTCTCTTCTCAGAGGCTTTTGAGGATGCAGTGTTAGCATCTTATCACTCCTGCCTTTCCTTAGGAGCAGTGGTGGAAACTCCAGAGATTACATACTACCTGAATTCTCCTCCATATTGTCATGCATGTTCCCTTTTTGGCTAATTCCTGCTTGCTCTTTCTGAGATGGGTGTTCTGCAGAGCTGGAGGTGGAGGTACAGATAACAGTTCCTCTGGTGTACACAGATACCTCTTCCAACTGACAGCTGGGGAGTTGAGGTGAAGCAATGAGCACTGGGAATGAAATACATCTCTGATGAAGGGATCAGCTTGGATTGCACTGTAGATTCTTCCTCTCAGTGAGGAAGTGGACAGGCTTGAGGCTTGGGTATGCTGTGATATCATTCAGCTGTGGGTGGTTTCCATGTCATGAAGCTTTAGAGGACACCCTAAGGAGCTGATGGTGTTTTGGGAGGCTGTGGGTCAAACATGAGAAGAGGGAAGGTTAAAGAACAGTAGCAGGAAATATAAGTAGTGTGAAAATGGCTGTGCAGAGATGGTGGAAGCTTCTCAGTACTGGTGATTTACTATTAAATAGACCTGTCACAACCCAGTTTTGTTTCAAGTATGGTTTGTTGGGGGAGTGAGGAGCGATATGGTCTTCCAAGGAAAGCTTAGGATCTGTGTGTCCGTGTACAACATTGCCAGCCTCTATCTCTGCATCCTGAACTCACAATTCACTTTGTCTTAATTAGACAGACCACACATTCCATGTCAATGGATCCTTATTTAATGTCCTAGATTTATGGCAAAACCCCAAATTGGTCATATCAGCCATTAGGCTTCAGTCAGAGAAAAGACAGTGGGTTTTGTGATTGTGGGCGTCACTTTCCAGAACTGCTCTGTGTCCCAGTTAGCTGCCTACACCTTGCATGGCTGGTGGCTTCTGTTTTGTCTTTAGTTTTTTCTGCTTGGTGAATATGACCACAGAAGATCAACAGCAGTGGAAGATATTATAGATGTGCAGAGCAGGGAGGTTTGGCACAGTCGCTCTCCTGTGTTCTGACTGGCTTGTTACTGATTTTCAGTTCATTATTGGTTTTCTACTCACAGGTGGTGTTAGCAACTGTCTGGTAAAGATGGAGGCAAAGGCATTTACTCTATGAACAAAACCAAACTCAAATCCATGAGTTTGGAGGTTAATACTGAATTAAAATTTTGGATGCTGAAATGAAACTCTTCATTCAATGCAAAAATAAAAAAAAAAAAATTACTTAACTTTGGTTCTGAGCACTAACTACACTGATTTCAATAGGTGTTTCTGGCTGTTCAATGCTTTTGAACACAGGATGTTCCTCTAAATGGGAATAGTGTAATCCATGGCCTGAAATAGTAATTCCATTCTACCACTCAGCATCTGATTGCATTGCCTTTCAAAGCAGAGAAAAGAGCTGAAGAGAAAGATTTGTGCTGCAGAGAACAGAACAGGGAGACAACTTGTACTTTTTCAGTGGTCTGAATCTAAATGTTCCTCCTGAATGCTCAGGAAACATGTCAATGTAATTATTGAGAAAGAAGTACACTTTTTATCTACTGAATTTGGAAATTATCAACTGAGCCAATACACTTGATAAAGCTTTGCCTTCCAAAACAGTGTAGGTTCATATGCACTTTTATTTTCCCAAAAGGTTGATGCTAAAACTGTTGCTAAGACAAAATTAACTGTAGTGTCCATACCATGAATATCACAGTACATAGTTTTTTCTCTGATTGGCTTATTTGTGCCTCTTAGCCTTTAAATGCTATCTAGTTTCCTTGAACACAAGTTCTTGAAGCTGGAAGATCTGGAATTGAGCGCAGTGGATTTGCTGCATGTTTCAAAGAAAAGTGTTCCATCCACTTGGTGATGTGGAGGATTAGGGGCAAGCATGGAGAAGTAAACCTGCAGCTTTTCAGCTGGGAGGATTCTGACCAGTGATGCAGTAAGTTCCCAAGTGGGAAGCGGAGTTTAAGCACTGCCTAAGTTACTGGAGAGATGTCACTGCCATATCAGTTTTCTGGTATTCTGCATATCTGCATTCATCAGTAGATTTTACACAGAATGGACATTCTCTGCTCCACATTTCTAGACATTAATTTCTGCCTGTGTTCTCTCATTTGTGGGCATGTGCCTTAGTGCTCATATGTCTCTGTACCTTTTATATTATCAGGGAACAAGAGAAATTGCACTGGAACCTTCCTGCTAGAGAGGATATGCAATGTAGGGTTGTGTGTGCAAGCAGTACTGTACATAGAGCTTCTTAGAAAATACCAAGCTGAAAGTATTGCAGCATGAGTGGTCTAATATTTTCTTCTTTTTAAATTATATTTTTTAATAGCTAGTTCTTATTTGGGTACTTTTTAAGTCCTTTATGCAATACAGAGAAGGATATTAGCTAACCATTTAATTTAGGAAATGAGCCTTTCTAATGATATGCTTCTGTTTCATAAATTTCAAGAAGAAGAAATTTGATCTGACAGTTTACAAAGTGGAAGTGAGGAAGAACAATGGACATGGCCTGTGTCAGTTATAAGGCTGTCCATGTATTTACCTTGAAAGGACAGGAAGAAAGACACCATTGCAGAAAAACAAAACTGCATTAGTAATGTTTTATAATATTATAGATGTTAACACCATGGGCTACATAATGTGATTTGGTTTGTTTTGAAGGTGATCTTAATGATCAGAGCTGTTTTGGTAAAGGCAAATGGTGAAACCTAAGGTCATTGCTGATATCAGTTCCTAAATTTGTATTCAACCTTTTAAAAGTGTTGAAATACAATATATGTCCCTTAGATGCCACTTCTAGAACAAAAATTTAAACTAGGAGTCAGCATGTTCCCAACTGAAACCTTTTTTTCAAGATGCAGCTAAGAGGCCAAAATGATTAAAATAATCTCTGTCATGATTTACTGTGTATTTTACTGTTATGGCCTTTGGAACATTAATTTTATTACAGGAGCCAGGAATCAAATAGAAACCTAAATGCCTTTTTTATGAAGCTTTGTTTTAAAAGACACTTGTCACAAGGATGGCTCACTCTTACATGATGTTAAATGTAACAGGTTTAGGTGTTTTCAATGATACATTATCTTATGGGGAAAATAACTAAGTTAGTTCTTAGTTTTATATTCACTTGCCCTGTAAATCACAGCTAAATGGGAATAAATTGCCTATCTGTTTCCAATTGTTACTTTTAGCCACCTGCTTTCTGAACTTCAGAGATGCTTGCTAGCAGCCCTGGTGTTGCTTTGCCTCCCTGCCATATTTGTAGTTAATGTCAGTGCAAGAAGTTGTTTATATCTCAAACTGTTTTTTTTCTGCTAAATTAGGGCTGTATTCCTCCTTTCAGAGACGACCTTCAGTGTTTCTATCCTTCCTATAATCAGAAAAAGAGACATATTGCAGTTCCCCAATTTCCGACAGGATTAAAACCCTTTTGTTCTCTAAAACTGCACAGTGTGATTCATGGAGTTTATTAGGCAGAAACCTTTTGCAAAGTTTCTTTAAAACTTCAGTTCCACAAGCCTGTTATCCCTGATAAAATTTTGTGGTTTGCTATATTCTCACATCTCATGTGTCAGGATGGCTCTAAGAACTAGCTAGTACATTCAACAACTGCTGGTGAAAATGAAGAGCATGAAAAATAAAATGTGACTTCCAGAAAAGCTGGAGAATTCCTATTTATGTGATTGCCCTGGATGAGTCACTGAAGTAGAAGTGAGATGGCTTGTGATGAGAGAAGGTAACTGCCTCCAAGGGTTTTCATTTCAGTTTATCCATGGCATATTTGGCAGGAGGGACAGAAGATGGGATGAGAGGTAGGGAAAAAAAGAAGCTTTCTTTCTCCACAGAGTATCTAGAGGTAAAAACCCCAAATATTTGATGTGGTTCCTTGATGAGCCTAACAGTGTTGATGGAGTCAGCTTCATCAGTGATAATGTGGCCTCTTTGGCAGTCTTGAGTCAAAGGATAAAGGGAATAGAGACTTGCACCTGGAGAAGGAAATGTACAACCTTCTCTTTTATTCATTTTAGAGCTGAATTGCATTTTAAATCATGGCACTGATTAAGCAGTCTCCTGAATGAAGCAGTTGTGAAGGCACCCACAACTCTGGAGACACAAGAGATAAACTCTCATTACGACAGACAGGCCCTGACCTGAGAAGGGCTGACGTCAGTGTCATGGCAAGTGGTTGCTGAGAAAGCCACTTAGAAAATTTATTGCTTTAGCCAAGCATTCCTAGTATTAGGGGAACACCATGGAGAAATGATTTTTGAGTGCTACTGTCAGTTCTCAATGCAGGCCTTGTTTTGCTGAGATTAGGAATATTTAAAAACAACTTTTCTTTCTGGTATATGGTGTATGAAAGTGCCCAGTTTCTGAAGCAGGCTTTTTGCTTTGAGACTGCTGGCAGCATCCTGACAAAGGTGCTTCCAACTTCATGCTTTGGTAATAAGGCTCTCTCATTTTCTCAGAAGCAGACTAATGGGTAAAACAATTCCAGCTGGTTTATAAAGACACATCTACATTATTACATTAACAGAGGGGATACCTTTTGTTTTAAAGCCATTTGTG
>WEZZ01016812.1:51056-104189 GCA_013400585.1 Chloropsis cyanopogon
GGGGGGGGGGGGGAGGAGAGGAGAGGAGAGGAGAGGGGAGGATGGAATACTCAGAATGGGCCTTCAGGGTGGGAAAGCATGTTGCTGGAGCCAGAGGGAGAGAACTTGAAACAACAAGGCAGGGATGACCCATGTCTTTTGGCCACACCTTTTGTGATGGAGCCGTGCCTTCCTGAGTGAAGGCCTCTGTTGGGGGGGATCATTTCAAACTGCTGCTCAAACAAAGGCATAAGAAACAAAATGGAAGTGATTTCTTATCAGTGTTGTGTACAGCTAGTGTAAATAGATTTTAAGCTATTATTTGTTTTCCTGATTGAAATGCGCAGGTTACTGCAGCTGCACTAGTTTCTGACATTTTTGCTCTTGGAAGCTTTCCAAGATCTGATTGCTTATATTATTCCTCCACCCATTTTTTCTTCTTAAAAAAAAAAAGAAAAATGAAAAAGCCTCCTGCAGAGAGGAGTCCACATGAAAATAGTTATTGAAGTGGCTTAGTTCAGTTCCATGAATTTTCTTATCTGCATATTTCTTATGTGTTCTTTTAGTCCTGAAATCATGGAGGTAGTAGAGCAATATGAATGGAGAAGTATTAGAGAAAAACAAGGAGGTTAAGATGGAGGGGATCTTCAGAGTAGTGCTATTTGCTTGGTGGGAGCATGAGGAGGAATCAGAAGAGAGCTAAGCATAGGAAACAAGAGACTTGCTGTGGTTGTACTGGGTCATCCAGATGAAAGACAGCACTTACTGTCTGCTGAGTCTACACATCCTGAATCATGGGCTGTCTATATGATGTGAAGATGCAGAGATGTAAAAATATGTAGCGAGTTAATATTGTCTTTGTGTGCAAACTTTCAGACATTTAGTGTCAGAATAAAGTGAAAAAGGCAGTAAAAGGCAGGGCTATTGTTCTTGGAGTTTTGGAGTTTCTTACAAAACCTGGAAGCAGCAATTTGAATTTTTAGCTTTGTCACCCCCAATAAAATTGAAACACAATTTTATCAATTACTCTTTCTGAGCAACTAAATGATCTGAATGGTGAACTGAAACATTGATGACTAAACAAGAATGTCAGCTGTAAGAAGGTAGCAATAAAGTGCTTCCTGTCAGTCTCTTTTCAGAAGCCTTAAGATGCAAATGTGGGAATGAGTCTCAAAGAATATTCAGTCTAGCTCCACTAATGACTAGTGAACAAAATGAGGGGAGAAAGGCAAATGCTCCATGGCTGTCTACAAATTTAGCCTCAAATACCTACTGCCAGTAAAAAGTTTAAAATCTTAATATTTGACTGATGAGCTCCTTCACAGTAGAGGACTTTATCTTAAAGCTTAAATGCCTTCCCTGAAAACCTTGGAATTGTTCTTTGTGGGAGAAGCAGCCCCTCAGGCTTATCAGGGGTTGTGTGATGCATATTGAATGCATGCCTGCCAAAGTGTTTCTTGGCATAAAATTGATTTGTGTCATCTCATTCCCTGCAATCATTCCAAAAGACACTGAATTTGCTTTGTAATGACTTGAAGATCTCAATTATACATTTAATTGCTTCATGGAAGGCAGTTTGGCAGAAAGGTACAGTGAACGTATGGGTACTTTAAAATGCAAAGGTATTTGGGGAAAAAGAAGGAAGTAAAGAAAGAAATCATCATATCAGATGGCACTGGGACCTATTCAGGAATTCTGATTTTGAGCTTTTGGTTAGGCTTTTTCCAAGGTATTGTAACTATAGAACTTGATTGAGAAGTTCTCAAGCCCTTTTTTTCTTTTTTTTTTCCTAAATAATCTCTGCTAGGAGCTGCATTTTACAGAAATATGTACCAGTGCTGTAGCAGATTTAGGAGATCAGAGTTACAGTGAAGGAAACCTACAGAAGCAATGATTTTCTGCAGTACAATATTCTCTTACAGCCCTGCTGCATTTCTCTAGTCATTAAAATTCTGCTGCTGCTGTTTGAGTGGGGAGAAAACCTGAAATGGCTGAACAAAATGCAGTGAACATTTCTTTATTTTTATGTTTCTAAAAGCTACTAAATATAATTCTGTGAGGAAAAAGTGTTCTTGCGAAAGCAAGTTTAGCAGATGCCAGGTTCAGCAAGCAGCTGTCCTTATCACGCAAAGTTTATTGGTAAAATAGACTGTCTTTGTTTCCTGTGGGAAGAATTGTGCAGGTAGGGCAGGTTTGTGTTTTGCCAGCTTACTGTGCTCAAGAGTCAGCCTTGATTTTATAATAGACCAGATCATCAAAATGCTTGTAGTTTGCTGATGCTGATGATCAAGCAAGAGTTTTGGCATTCCCCTCAGTGCAAGGTTTTCCTTTTCTGAGCATGGGCAGTGGTGCCTTTTGTCTCCATGTGCTTGTGCAGCTCTCACCTTTGCTCCCAGGAGTAAATCCAGATGTAGTTCTGTGCCTAAAAATGTGCAGACCTTGATCTGGTGGACATCTTCAGTAGCCGCTTGCTGGATGAGCAGGAACATGACTCTAATTCAGCACTCATTCAGTGAATTCTCTTTTAAGGTGCTTTGGGTGTATTTTATATGGGCTCCTTTTCATCCATTACACCCCTTTTACAGAAAATGTCTTCCTTTGCTTTCCTTCTCTGAAAGTTCACTTCACTTGTATATGAATCAAATGAGAATTATCAAATTGGTTTTTTCATGGTGACCCATGTTTGAATGGATAAAAAGTGAGAGTGATCATTGTGAATATTAAAAAATCAGTTTTTGTGGATTGTAGAGATTCTTTTATGGTTCCTGAGTCAGTATCATTGTCTCTTTAGTTTTTTCTTGCTGAGACAACTGGAAAATAAATTAGGTCTGTTGACTTTTCCTAATCTGCTTCCAATCACAGATAGCTTTAAATCCTCTTGATGGGGCCATTTTCCCTTAGAAAAGTAAAGACTGATCCAAGTAGGATTCTGTTGTGTTTCCAGGTTAAAAAAGCATATGCTTTTTTATGCATGCAAGGATTGTTTGGCTTTCTTTTTCCAATAAAGTTCCATGTTGTAAATTGCTACTATGTTACCTATTTACTATTTAGCATAAGCAGAATCAAAAGGGTGCCATCAAAATAAATTGTCTTTTTGCTTCCTCATAACAGTATCTTGAAATGATCTGTGATTATTCTGTTCCTTCTCTGCTCTGTCTGTTCTTCCACTTCCCTCCCACACTACCTTTTTCTTCAAAGTTTTATTGCTCTTTTTTATTTCTAAAGTGTACATATATATGGATATATTATGGGATGGAGATTTTGGTTCCTATAGAGGTTTTTTTCTTTTCACATCTTGCAATTGATTTTCACAGAGTGGGATTTAAAATGTCACTGGCCCTATCAGCTTTTCACTAAGTTACATAACTTCTTGATTTCTCAGCACTCTGTAAAGATGAAATGCAGTAGCTGCAGCACAGATGAAGATGTCAGCTCTCATGCGTAACATACTGTATCTACTCTTTCTCCCCTGTTTGTTACATGTCATTTTATAGAAGGAAATCACTAATTTCTACCATATTAACATTAAAAGCTTTATATTCTCAGAATGTATGTATTTTAATGATTTACTAAATTACAAGCCTTTTTTCCCCTGCAGTATATACTGCAGAATAAATGTAATGGAAGGTCAAGGGACTCTGTATTTTGTTCACATATATTATGAGTACAGCAATGTTCTAAATATATATCTTGTGGGCACCCAATTATCTTGGAAAAGCTGTGGGACTGGATCAGCAGGAGGTCACTGTAATGATCACTACTAAGAAAGACACTGGACTGGGTTTCTGTCTGATTTTAGGTATCTCCAGATGAATCTTTGTGGTTGCTTTAAAATATTTCTATAAAAATACAAACCTGGCATTAATCTTACAGCCAGACCAAGCTTGTTAATTCTGGAGTTAGTTTACCAAAACCAGGCATTTTTCTAGAGGGAATTAGTGTTTTAGATGAAATTTGGGAAGCATAAGCATTTCCCAATCCAAAGCTTGACTACTTCTGGGTTTTGACTTTGTTGGAAAGTTGGCAGTTTTGTGCCCAAGCTATTCTGAAAGTGGAAGTCTTGACTTCATGAAACACTGGAGATCTGTGCTGAAGCAGCTAGGCTTGAGCATTTATGCTCCCAGGGTCTCAGGGAGAGGACCCTGCCTGGTACATGCACCAGGAGCAGAGCCATCCATCCAGTACAGCAGGCAGGAGCAGGATGTGCTCAGTGAGGGCAGGTACCAAACAGTGCCTCCATCCAGTCTGGATGGGCAGGAGGGTGAGCAATTCTACTGCCTTTTTCTTTTCTATTCCGTTGAGTTTTGTCTAAAGATTTACACAGGTTTTAATAGATGTGTTCTACCACTAATGTGGTAAGGAGTTATCCCAAATTTTCTGAGATCTGAACTAAGCCTATATATATACGGAGGGCTATTGAACAGCATGAAGGTAATGGATTCTGATCTCTTATTTTTATTTTCTGTTGTGTTATATTCCTATGTTCTTCCTATTTCTCATATTTTTCACATGTGAGGTGAAAGAGGTTTTACCTTTCTGTGCCTAAGAGCAGTTAGCAATGCTTAGCCATAATATTTTGATTTCCTAATAGCTCCTTTTCATAGAAGATTAACCAAGGGAAAAAACCACACATTGTGAGGTTAGTTAAATACATCTTGAAATACTGCCAATACTTCCTGAAAACGAAATGTGATTTACTGATTCGCATTTAGACAAAAAGCATCTGATTTATCTAACAGGGCTTCTAAAATCTTGACAGTTTTATTGCATGCATCTAAATGCAGCTTCCATGTTTTAGCTTGTACGCTGTTTCCTTACTAATTCTGATCAGGTGGTTGTTTAACACTTCTGCCTTGGAGCTGAGCTCTAGTTAGGAAACTAAATACACAAACGTTTCCAAATTCACTTGCCTTTAACATGCTGTGACCTCGTTTGTCTTCTGGGCTCTGGTTTTGATCCTTTGAAACTGTTTAAATCTTCTTTTTTTCACATTGTCAGGAACTAACTCCTCATCTCCTTTATTTCTCTGTTCATCTATCCATTGAGGCTTATGTTTGATATGGGGTTCTTAACCTGGCAATGTCAGCCAGGCACCAGCCTTGAGGTGTTCTTTGTTCTGGACTAGGGAAAAAAAAACTTCACCACTGTGCTTTGATAAACCTCGGTTTAGTGCTTTTTGATTGGATTCTTCTTTCATTAATGTAATTTACTGTACCTATAGATTGCCAGTGTCTGGCAGTTGGTGTAGCTGCAGTGCTTATTCTGCTCACTGGACTTATTGATTTAAAAATTAAAATAAAAAAACACTGCAGGGCAGCTGTGTTATGCAATCTCTTGTTTCTATGCTTGTCCAACTCTATTTTGTATCATTGTGAGCAGAAAAAAATTAGGAAAAGATTGTTGCTTGTCACAGGCGTAAATCTAAATGGTGGTTCTAGGGAAAGGTCATCCATATCTGCTGGAGAGGACATGTCTTTACTTTAGTATGAAACTGAATTATGGCTTTAGACTGTCTTCTTGGATTGCAGTATGTGCTACCTGGGAGTCCCACCTGGAAAGGGAAAGGCATGAGTGATGGTGAGGCCCTTCCTGCAGCCTGGGCAGCAGCTATTGCTGCCCCTACAGAAGCAGAGGTGGCTGCCTGGAGTGCTGCTTGCCTTCCCCTTCCTTCCTCTTCTTCCATTCTTTGCCCCAGTGTCTCCCCCATCTGCAGCTGAAAGGTTAAGAAGATCCCCAGTCTGTGGATAAAGCTTGGTCATCTCATTTTAACCTGTTGCAATGTCACGGCAGGGTGACACTGCCCTGCTTGGTGTCTCCTCAACTTCTTGCTAGGAGCATTTTCCTTCTTACTTGATGCACCAAGGCTGCAGTGGTAACTGCTCCTAAATGTGAAGCAGCTCCTCTGTAAATCTCTGGGAAGGAAAGGATAAAACACTTGTGCTTATTGCAGTGTGCAGGCCCAGGCACTGTGGTACCAAAAGCCTCCCCATGCTCCTGACAGAGAATGCTGTTACTGAAGACACAACAGCTCAAACAAGGAGTTCATTGAAGCACAGGAACACAGAGGCAAGATGTGTCCTGAAAAAAAGTGAGGGAAAAGCTGAGAGAGATCATTTTTCTTTGGTGTTGTGCTGAAATGTTTTGCTTTCCAAGATCAGTGCCTTAAGGCAAGGATCTGAACAGGCTTGTGTCATCCTGGGCACTTTCTTGCCTCTCAGGCATCAACTACTTCATGTTTATTAATGCAATTTCTTACGAGGCTTTTAAATGCTCTGCAACATAATCAGTATTTTAATATTTAAGTGTTTTTATGGTGTAGTGGGTTGGTAGATAACTCCAGAGAAGGATGAAAGCTGTCTGCTCTTGAACTTCAGTGTGTGCATATTCCTACTGAGGCAAGTGGTCTTTGGCAAGCCGTGACCTGCCTCCACAGCTGGTTCAAGAAATACAGTTCTGCCAGAGCAGGGTGCTGAGAAGAGCCCAGGTACCTTAAACTCCTGCAAGTCACATCTTTCTTTTGAATGTAGATGTCAAAACTGAGAGCTGGAGATTTATGTCGCACATGTAAAAAAAAGGTTGGGTGGTATCTGTCCATGAGCCATGGGGTGTGTTAATGCTCACCTCCTTCCCATGATGGAGACAGCTGAACCACCTTGCTGCTGGCCTCAGCATCAGGCAGGGACCTAAGGATGCCATGGAATCAGTACCCCTGTCAGGAAGCTGGGAGAGACTCAGGAATACACAACTGGTTTATTAAAGACTGAGCAGTAACACACTTCATCGTGCTGCTCTCTATTTTAATTTAATTGACTGGCAACATTTGGCAGAAGAAAGTTCAGCTTCTGCAAAAATGCTGACAAACTTGGTAACTCCAGTACATTATGTCAAGTTGGGTTTATTAAACACAAAAATTAAAAATGAAGCCTTTGGTCTGTTGCTGCTACAGTCTGTAGATAAAATGAACTTTATAACTTGTAAAATATGACAGTGCCTTCCTTTCTTAGGAGATATCCTTTCCTAATGCTAAACTATTACTATGTTGTATAGAAACAAGGTATAGATTTTTTTTCAGGCAAGTCTGAAAAATGTCTTTTAATGTGCTTAGATGTTTTTAAAACGTGCATTTTTAAAAATATACACCTTTTAAAGAATGTTACATATTTATATAAATCTGAATGATGTAAGTACTGGAGGACATATTTATTTTTTCTGTGACAGCTGTAAGTGGAATGTCCACCCTGCCTACTTGAAGTTCAGGGGAGAGGGACACCTGTGCCACCCCCAGCAGCCCACAGCCACTGTGCACAGACATGGCCTCCCAGCAGGAGAGCTGGTGGTGACAACATTTTCTGTAGTCTAGATTTGCCTTATTTTCAGTAAATGGCAAAAATCCAAATGAATCATGTCATCTTTATTGAAGACAGGTATTTTAAATTAGTGGAAATCTGCTAGCTATATCTTCAGTGGCTTCTGGCAGCCAGTGATATGCTTTGATGATTGCACATGCAATGCAAGCACATGTCTATGCCTGCTTGAGCCAATTCATTCTCTCTTGGAGATGCTCACGCCCTGGTTCCCACTCCTGCAGTTTCTGTGTATCCTGTGGCTCGGCTGCTTGGTGCAGCAGAGCTTCCCCTGGTGCACAGCCCCTCTGCAGCCAAGGGGGTGTATCATCATCAGTGTGGGCTGTGCCTGGAGGGTGAAAACATAAAGAAATATCTTTACAACCTTTATACTCTTGTGAACACAAAGTTGTTGAAAATCTTCCTCCTACTTCCACAAAACCGAGAAACAAAGTAGTTGTGTGGGTTTTCCATTTGTTTTTAAATAAGTAAGCAGTATTTCACAACCTATCTGTTCTGAAGTATGTTTCTCCTTTGTATATAGATTCTCAGTACAACCTGTTATTAGTCAGCTTATGAAGGGGCATTGCTTACTTAGGATGACAAGAAATGAAAACATATATGCCCAAGATAGCATTTTTTCAGTAGGTGTCATTAACAGCCTTCCCATTTTCTATTTGTGTCTGGTGGGCCCTTACCAGGGCTCTGGATCTCTATCCACTGTGCAGCTGCAGTGTCTGAAAGAGCTGGGTATGGGCTGGCATCCCCCTTCAGCCTTCTGGGCCATTCTGGGAGCTCTGGTGGAAATGCCAGTGCCTGCTTGGCCATGTTAAAGACCCTGGGTGAAAAGAGAAAGCTGGCTGTAGTTATTCGGAGTTCAATGCTTAGAGCAGGAGGGTCACCTGACAGAAGGGTAGGAAGATAATTTTTCTTAAGTATAAAATATTCCTGTATATTTGAAGATATTTATTTCCTATCTAGTATAGGCTAACCTAATTTATGAACCAGATTTATGAATGAAGAAGTGCCAATAGAACAAAACAAAAATTTTTAAAACCTGTGTGGCCAGTACCTGGTGAAAATCCCTCAAGTAAACAGAGCTTAAATTAACATGTTTCAATGGAGGATGTGGTGTATACACCAAACATTCCAAAAAGCCAACCCATATAAAGCTCATTTTATACTGTCAATATGTTTTCTGCATGTTTCACTAAAATGCTAAAATGATACTTATTATTCAAAATACTGAATTATGCATCAGTTGGAAGGCAAAAATTCAATTCTGCTTTGGCAATGATGAGGAAACATTTCTTATTTTGCCTAGTCTCTAACTTGCAAATTGATATAGTTATGTCCTGCAGAACACTCTGAGAAACAGTTTATGTTCCTGGCAAGGAGAAATTCTAGATGGTTTAGCCTCCTCATAGAGACTTTGCCCAAAGGGCACTTCAGCCTCAGTATAAGGGTAAATCTTGTGGCTCAAGGAAGAAGACGTTCCGTTTGGAAAGGAGCATCAGGAGAGTTTGGATGATTTATTTTGAGATTTGTGCTTCTTCTGCCCTGGTCTGACTCCCCTCCTCAGCCCTGTGATCTGCTGGCAGCTCACAGAGCATGGTTTTTACACTCTGCAGCATGTCTTAATGCACTCACTGAGGGCTCTCTGGCTTGCTGCACCTCTGCCCCAGGGCTGGGCATTCAGCTGCCAAGCAGCCCCGTGTAACAAGGCAGAGGCTGTCAGGAGACAGCACAGGATGCCCAGCTGCAGGAGGAAGGCCAGAGCCAACCCAAAGGTCCCCACTTGCCTGGAGGCACTGCAGCCTCAGAGCTGCTGTATCTGCCTGGGCTCAGATGTTGCTGGCTGGACATCAATCACTGATGGTTTATTATCTGTTCCCCTTCCACAAAATGCCTTTATACCTCACTGAATTTTCAGTGGTGAGATCAGAATTTCTTATTCCATTGATATCTCATGGAGTAGAGATAATAATTATGTATAAATTATTTTATATTTCAAAAGAAGTCTTAAAGTTGTTCCAAGCAGTATGATTTACTGGGCAAGGCAGAAGAATGTGCAGATTTGTGTTTCTGTATCTTATGACAAGCATATTCACAGCATGTTATTTGAACCTGAGCTGTGGTTACCAGCTGTGCTGATGATTATTTCTTTGGGATTGTAGAACTGGAACACACAAATCTGTGGTACTGTAAGAACATTGTAACTTTCAACCTGCTCTGCCATCTCTTTGAGAAGTTAAAGGGCCCTTTTGCTTCCAAATTTGACTACATAAATGTATGCATGTTATGATTGCATATAGCACAGCAATCTAGGGAACATTAAGTGCCCAGGGATATTGCAGCTGACTTGTAAACAACTCAGAAAGCAGTCAAGCATAGGGCTGGAATCACAAATGTAAATGCAATTGCCTAAATTAAAGTCCATGGATAAAACAGCTTTGTTGATGCATAAATTACTTGCAGCTAGCACAGAAAATAATTGATACTATGACAAAGTTAATTACATGGAAAAAAAAACCGAGTTTGTATGGCTCGTTATTCTTTATGTCTAAGGGTATTCTTTATGTCTAAGAGTATACCATGTGGCTCCAAGACCACCAGGTACGCTGGCCCTTGAAAACTCTCAATTCAGTGTTTGGGGGAGAAGATGGTAGTGTAGAATGTGATCCTCCATGGTGCAGGATGTGTGACAATCTCACAGTAATTTTCAGGGGAATAGGATCTGGGTGCTGGTTGCATAGCCTATACTAAAGCAATTTCAGAAACTTCTAACCAGGTGAAGTAAAGACTTTCCTTAGAGATACAACCTTAAAATAGTCTGGGCAGTTTGAATCCATCCTTATAAATAAAGCTGCAATAGATATAATCCTGCAGCATTATTGAGACAAATAAGAATGAAATTGAAATCATTATCACTTTTAAACCATTATGCAAAATTTTTCTGTGCTGAATATGACAGAGCTGGAAATTTCAAGACCCATGAAAATTGTACTGAAGTAGATTTGCATAATGCACTGGAAGAGCTTTTGTGAAAATGGAACTAGTGGGAGTTATTTAAATAACAGTATAGCAGCTATTAACAAAATAGTGAGATTCAAAATAGTAATTTACTTTACACATCTCTTCTAAAACATGTCCAGAATCAAGATATCTGTCAGCAAATAGTACAGCATTGCAACCCACCTTCTCAAAATTCTGAAAGATCAAGAATTCTCATCCCTGACAAAACACAAACCTTAGCAGCAGAGTATATTATTTCCACCATGTAAAGCGGCTGTAAAATATTATACAGCCATGGAGAAGCCATATGTCCTTCAGCTGTTAATCCTTACACAGGCTTAGGCAGGAAAAGAAGAAGGAATTGTATACGCTATGACTACTTGAGTTGAATTATGTATTTAGTGTGATTGCTGCCATTTTCCTCTCCATCATCATCATCATCATCATCATCACCATCTCCCTCTCCACTTTCACCATGCCTCATCCTCCTGGATGTACATCTCCAGGCCCATGTGTGGTGTAGAGAGAACTTTGACTCCTTTGCCCATGGACTTACTAACGCTTCTCTCCCAGGCAGTGAGAATGCCTTGTCACACTTGAACCACAAGTGGATTCTGGATTCTCCCCCTTGGAGTTCATGGATCTAACCTGGCAGCCACAAATCTATATGTCTTCTGTAAATGATCCTCCAAGGGTTTACCTGTAGCAGTGCTGTCATGCTCCCAGGAATAATCACAAGGTTTGTGTTCATTTTTGTAACTCTTTATTCTGTGTTGTGCCCTTGAAACCCATGAGGCTCCAGCTTTGTCTATAAATCTTGTTAAAAGGGTGTGGGTTGCCTGTTCCACACAGCAAAAAAAAGCTATTTTTCAATTATTTAGATACTATTAATCTTCTCCCTGAAGCCTGGTCAAAACTTCTGGTTTGACATTCTCCTTTGTTATAGAGTGAGGGATGGTGGCAATTTTCCTGCATGTGCTGTGGCCACTTCCATAAGGATGGCTGGGAGGTGAAGAGAAGGTGTTTTTGGTTTGCCTTCTGGTACTCTGATGATTAACAATTGCTGTGTCTTTGCATGGTAACTTTTAGTAATGTGTATATAGGAACAAAAAGGGTGTTTTTTATGCTTCCTCTACTTGCTCAAATACATAATGCTGAGAGTATAAAGCAAAATACAATATTGAAATGCCTCTTTTTTTTCACATTGCTCTCATGCCTGCAAGGCTTTCTTTGCTGAAGCTGGGCTCAATGTTATATTGTTAATACATACCTGCCACTTGGAATTGCTTTGTGGGCTGTGTAGGTGTGAATCCATTCCTAATCCTTTCGTACCGCCACCCATGTGAAGATCACGTTGTGTTTGCTCTGTGCCGTCAAATGATCTCATATGCTGCTTGCATTTTCTGAAAACTGCTGCATGATCAACACATTAAGGAACAGACTGAAGGGCTTTTCTGCAGGTTTTTGTTTGTTTTCTCTGAGACATTGATTTAGTGCCGTCCTATATTCTACTTTGCTTTGTAGTGTTTGGTTTCTTTTCCTCTGCAATTCATAATGGCCAGTTCGGATTTGAATTGCAAGTTTGTTGCACTCGGTTGCCTGCAGTACTTGGTAGTGGATGGTTAGTGATAATACAAAAGATGGAGCATGCACTGAGTGGCTCTTTCCCTGTGAAAAACTTCCACCTTCGAGCAATCCCTGGCTCAAAGAAATTGTTTGCTGAGGTACCTGCATGCTTCATAGCCTCTAATGGATGCTTTCTGCCTGACTCGTGTCTTTCTTTTCTGTACCAAGTCATACTCCTGGTTTGCACAATTATTTCTGTCATGCAATTATATATACCATTTAAAGAAGTACTTAGTTGTGTTTGCTCCAAACATGTTGCTTGCCTTCCTTTGGTTCTTCTGCAATTTCTGTCAGTGTAAAACCATTTGCCTCCCCCTTTCTGATTGCTGATGGCTGTAGAGATCCCTGGGCTGATTCCCTGCTGGTAATTCCTTCTCACAGTCTGTTTTGTCTTGTGCCATGAGGAACCAACTTTTCATCATCACAGGTGTTTGTTTCTATTCCAGTCTAATTCTGCTGTTTTTCTTTTGGGAGGGGATGGCCAGAGCCATAACCAGGTCATATTCAAGAGCATTAAACAAAAGATTTCCTAGCAGCCCTCCATGGCATTGCCTCATGCTGCAGGATATGTGAAAGTGTCAGGTGGTAAGTGGAGCCTGGCTGCAGACCACAAGCCCTTTACGTGATCCCTCTGAATTGCCAAAGCAGCCAAAGAATGCCCCAACCATGTGCAAATGCAGATTTCTGTCCTGGCTGTGGGAGACAACCAGTGTGCCAACAAGAGAATAAAATTACTGTCTTGCAGACTCTCTGTGCAGACTTCAGGGGGTTAGGCCTTCTCCTGTGTTTAAGTTGTCAGACCTTTGTAGTGTTGGTTTTAAAACAGAAGTTTGCCTGGGTTTTTTTTTCAAAATCAGATAAAACCTGGCTGTCAACATCAGTTTGAATCACATTTCTTGCTCCAAAGAAATCAAATTCATAACCAGCTCTTCAGAGCATTCAAAAATCCTAAATGCATCTCTGAAGAGTAAACATCACTGTTCAAATGAAAGGTTTTGCTTCTGCTCTTTTAACTGTGTAGTAAAATCTCAGCAATAGTCACAAGGGGCACAGAGAAGGGTTTTTTGTACTCACTAGATAAGAATGAGCTAGGCTTTCCTCCAAATCTTTGTTGCAGTAAGGGATTTTTACTTAGAAATTCGCAAAAACTTAATTGTACGGATTCCCAACTCCTGAGATGCTTCTTGTGGTTATTTGTTTCCACCATAAATTGTTTAAATGTTTCTTTTCCCTTTTGTTTCCAACTGGACTGCCAGCCATGAAGGTTTTAGGTGCTTTCAAGATCTCTTTAGAAAATAGTGCCTTATTTTCGTTTTGTCATCCTGCTTTACTAAAATGCAGTTTGACATTGTAATATTAAAAAAAAAAATCATGGATTTTGTTAGGAATGAAATAGGTTTGTGATAGTGAATGCCAGTCATGAAATCTTAATGCTCATAAATTCTACAGCAGAGTTTCTGGGTAGTTGATTAGCTCCAGGACTTCCTTTATATATGGCCTATCAAACACCTGATGATTTTTTTTTTTTTATTTTTTTTTCCTGGGAAGTGCTGCTGGGGAGCTCAGGGTGGCAGCTGGGCAGAAGGAGGTAAAAGCATCTGTTAGGTCGTTTCTAAGATGCAGTAGAAAACCTTGCAGTTGTATGCAGAGGAAGGACAGAGAAACAAAGTTCAAGTTCAACAGCTAGTCAGTGTATCTACCTAGGGATGTCATATCACACAGCTTGGAGATGCACATTCCTCCTGGATTAGCTGAATGAGCACTCAGTCATTAGTAACCAGAGGGTGCTGAGAGGCAGATTTGGGTTTTGTGCATCAGTTCAGTAGATTAGAGGCACCAAGGCTGCATAGAGGGTTTTCAACAGCTGGAGTTACTGGGGTGAGCAGCATATGTCCTAGGAAAATACAGTGAGCCAGAAATGGAGAAAATGGGAGTTTAATGGCTTATTAGCAATAGTGCAGTTGAACTACACAAACAGGTGCCTCAAAGGTGTGTTTCAACAGGGCTGTGTCAAACCAAGGTGCTGCTCAGCTGTGTTCCAAGCAAACACAGACCTGGTCACCAGCAGCTGAGTAACCCCAGCTTTGGCCCTAGGATGTGTTGCCTTGATTTCTTGTCAACAGCTGGTCTTCCAGAGTTATTCCATGTTAGCTTCTCCCCTGAACGAGCCACTTTTGCTAGGAATGCACCTGTCTCTTCTAACATCCCAAGGAGAGCACAACCAAAATTCACAGAAGCTGCCAGTAGCCGGAGGACAGCAGCAGTAACAAGCAGTAATTAAGATTTTCTTAGTTTTGTTGCATGGTTTTCTCTCCCCTAGAGAAAGAGTTCCTATAGTTTAAGCATAGTTTGCAGAAAAGGAAATTTTTGCCCCTTCTACTTCAGGTCTCAGTCAAGTTAGGACTTTGTCCTTGCTGTCAGACAAGCATTTCCCAGCCCAACCAGTGCAGGGCTGTCTTTGCAGCCATCATTATCTGGCTGTCAGCTGGGAGGCTGCAGCAGCAGCATTTTGCGTCACACCAGGCAATATTGAAAGACCTGTGTTACCTATTGTTGAAAAGTTAGATGAAGGCTGCTAAGAAATACATAGAATAAAAGATAAAAAAGTTTTGCTGCAGTATTTCTTATAACTTTATTTATCTTTCTACAAGCCAGCAGCCTGAAACAAAGCAAGAATGAGGAATGTGATCCCAAGGCATTTCATGTTTAGATTCCTTTCTGATGAAGAATAAATCATTTCAGCCCAACTGTGCAGCTGTAATATATATAAAAAAACACAGCAGAAAACCCAAAATCAAGTGCAACACAAAGCTGGTAATAAAGCAGGGTGTTGGAGAAGGGTCAGGCTTACAAAGAATTCATTCTCTTGGCATCAAAATGCATGCAGAATTCAGACTTAGAATTCAGAATGCAGAATTTCAAGACGTGGTCTACTGAAGATAGAGTTCAAAGACTGCAGTGTTTTTTCAAACTATTTGCTAGCCATGGCTATTTCAATATACAATTAAGGTGGGCTGAAGGAAGATGCATTAGAGTAACTGCTTGTTTTTGTCAAGTCATTGCCATAAAATGTCGTCCTTGCTTGAACCTGTGTCCTACTCAGCTGACCCTGTTGTGGCAGTCTGGATTAATTCGGACCCTGTATCTTTCTGTCTTTCCTGCCAGCAAAAGCACTGTCACCATGGTCTCTCAAGAACAGTTTGACAATATTACATGCACTTGCTTGGCTGTCATGCTCCTGCTTTGTTAATTTTGGTATTTATTTCTTTGGAAGTCTTACTTTTAAATTATTCTCAATTGCAAGAATAGATAACTTTTTCGACATTAATTTGCTACAGGCATTTCAACCAAGTCTTTTATTAATCATAAGTCACTTGAAAAAGGCCATGTGAAAATTGTACTGTGCAGATGACAGGTATTATCCCTTTATTCCTATGTGATGCTAGAAGAATAGACAGTGTATTTGTAATAACAATCTGGTGTTCCCCACAGTGCAGCAAGCTATTTTATTAGCTACCTCCAGACAGCTTTATTAATTGGACTGTCCTTCAGACAGCCTTGGTGGTGAAGAGAGTGTTCATAAAACAGCTTAAAAAATAAATCATAACAGTATTTTTCAATTTGTAAAATTTATTTCCACTCACCTGCTGTCTTCCTTTGGGGCAGAACATAGACTTGCATAATGCAGGACATATGTCCACTTATTGATCTGGAGGCCTCAGGATTATGGAGAGGTGCTGAACACTTTGTAGACTCCTTGCCCACAGCTATTTTGCACAACACAGAAGCAATCCTCTGCAATCACAGTGAAAGCTGTGGTCTGAGGTAAAGCATTACTTCTTAAAAACTAGTGATTTTCTTCTCAAAAGTCATCCTTTAAATCTTAAAAGGTTTCCAGTCGTAAGGAATTATAAAGACTTTTAATATCACCTGAGAGATGGTATATTCAACAATGTAGCAGAATAACATTATGATGAAACACCGTTTCACTATTAGTAATTCAATGAAATATTCCAGCCTTCATTTTAGGCAAATATATTTGACCAGCTGTAGGCTTAAAGCTAGAAGTGTTGAAAACAAGGTCTCAGTTTCAGAACGTCATTTCAAGCAAAAGAGCATTCTTTTCTTCTCACACAATGTTTACCCTGCCCATTCTTGATTTTATATTTCAGTTTATCCCAAGCTGTGTCTCCACTGACTCCATATGTGAGTCCATTGACCAAGACCCTTCAAGTAAAGATAGCTTTATCACAGTGGTAGTTTTATCCCATATCTTTAGGGCTCTTTGAACAGCAAGAGCAAATGTAAGCAGCTGGTTTGTGTGGAGCAGTAGTTGTTCACTGTTTCTCATACTGTCACTCTTACAAGTCATTAAAATAAGCTACTGGTGTTGCTGTCTGAACACAGTGCAGAGTTAAAGCAGAAGCCATCAAGGCTGGATGCTGCCTACCTCAGAACTTTAAATGAGTTCTGGAGTAATTAAGGACAAACCAAGAAATATATCTCCAAAGGTGCTGTGTCTAAACTCAGAAAACCTATAAACCAGGATCAGCTGGAGGCTGGAAAGATATCCATTGATGGATTTGTTGGAGCTATTTGTCTAGATGATGCAGTATGGGCTTTTTTATATGTAGGAGGGATAAATGTCCCTGTCAACCCAAACTGTTTGTGTGCAGTCATTGAAGCTCAGAACCACTCCTTCAAATGCAAGTCACCCTGGACTAGTCCAGAAAAGGCTCTAGTGAAACTGGTCTTATTGAATAACATAGAGAAGTTAATTTCTAGCTGCCAATTTTCTAACTTCTAGTCCTTTCCCTGGACTAAGCAATACTCTGTATAAGTATAGTTATTTTTCCCTCATAGTGTAATTCATAATATTCTACATACATGTTGATATATTAACATAACTTCCAGAGGCTGATCACAACCTATGTGTTGTCCAGTCTATTTAGAGCAGTTGTTATTATTATGACGATATTTAATCAGTTAATATCTTAAACTAGCAAATTCCATTGTCAGTGGAGTAGTCCATGCTGTTTAATTGCAACCAATACCTGGAGAAAATGTTTGAAAAATAAGGAAGTGCAGAGTTAAGAGGGGGATGCTTAGCATTAAATTGTTAGCCTAATAAAATTATCCTCTAGCATTGCAGAACTTTATCATTTTATTTCACTTGGTTCAAAATTTCAGAGTTGTTATGATCCCTTCCTCTCAAATCAATATCTCAGTGCAATGTTATAAACCTCTTTTATTTCCAGGATCAAATCATGTAGTCAGCTATCTACATTTATAGAGGCCTAATTTTAGAAAAGTATTGACAAAATCCAATGTGTATGCTGTGAAATTCATTGTAACAGGTCATTTGTCTCTATTCAATAAATTTAGCAGCACAGTAACATTTATTTTACGTTGCTAGAGAGAGTGGAGATATCAGAACTACGGTGAATCAGTGACAGGAGTGTACTCACCCCACTCCAAAGTAGGATTTGAGAGTTAGTTAAGTCTTTCCCTAAGAACTTTGATAAAATATCTAGATCTGAGAAGGGGTTGAGAGTGATGCTGTCATTTGCCTCCACTTTAAAAAGGATTTTGACTATGTCTCAGAACATACTTTTGCACAAGTTGTGATGTTATGTCTGGATGTGTGTGCAACTAGAGGGGTAAAAAACTAGTCAGATGATTTGGCCCAGAGAATAGTGGTTAATAATTCAAACAGTATCTGGCTGCCAGTAATGAGTTGAACACTAATTTCTTCTGCAGAACAAAAGTGCAAAAAATGATACCTGGGGTTAAGTGCAATTCTTGAGAAGCAATGTGTTGAAAATATTGCAGAATGGGAAATGCAGTCATAGAGCTACATCTGAATTCAGAATATCATACATCTATTCTCTCAAGGCTTTCAGCAACTTTGTGCAAAGTATTTAATTTCTTTGTACTCCCCTCATCTGTGGAAACTTAAGCCAAGCAACTTAATGATAGGGTAATTGTGGGCAGCTTGGCTTGGAAATAGATTAGGGACTGATCCTTCAAGCAGCTCTGCAGGCTGATCTGAGGGCAGTTTGCTATTTGCAGCTACATGGGAGATGGACAAGCTGTAACAGATTTAGCAGAACCAGGAAGGTGAAATTAATGCAGGGCCTAATTTATCACCGCTGTTCCATGTTCAGCTGTGGCATGCACGAATTATTGTACAATGGACAGTAGAATATGACTGTTATTCTACACATAATCTAGGTACAGAATGATTAGTAATACTTTACTGTCTTAAATTGCCTTTAGATTAAAGAAGAAGTCCCAGTCGGTGGATATTAGTGGGCCAGGATGCAACCCAGTGGCAGCTGAAGCTCAGAGCCCTCAGCCCAGCAAACCTTTCCCTGCCACTCAGACAGCGGCTGCCGAGGAGGACCAGGACAATGCCACCAACACCCAGAGGCGCCACCCGCGGAGGAGTGATTTGAAGAGATATTACACCATTGGTGAGCTCTCTTTCACAGAAAAAAATCAAATACATTTTTTATGAAAGCAGGCTCTGATTATTTATTTGTGGTTTATTTCTTTTGTTTAATTGCAGCTGGCTACTAAGTTTAAAAATGCCCACAGCGAGCAATAAGTTATCATATCTTAATGCTGATGTTAAATTGCTTTAAAGAATTAACCTGCTTTATTTACCTGAATTCTTTCTTACTCTTTTTTTTTTTTTTTTTTTTTTTTTTTTTTTTTTTTTTTTTTTTTTTTTTTTTTTTTTTTTTTTTTTTTTTTGTTCCATAAGAAGAAGTATTGAAGAAAGCATAAAAGCAATTTTGAAAGGAATGCTTTAGGAAAAATGTAATTCTTACAATGGATTGCATTGGAATTTTGGCAGAGATTGTTTGGAAAGTTCCTGATTAGGAAGGATTTCCAGTTTGGAGAGGGAGGAGGCATACTGAGTGTGAAGAATTTTTTATGGGGCTTATTGGTATCTTTCTCTGAATATTTTGGTTTTCTGGATCTTCATCTGGGATGTCAGCATCTCCATGAGTCTTATAAAACCATCTTAGGCACCCTGAAACATGTTGTGCAGCCTGCTTCCCCATAAATAATTTTCAGATTGTGCTTGACTCCTTTTGGCAAGGTTGGAAGGGACCCCAGTTGGTCATCTGGTCTGATCTCCCTGCTCAAGCAGGCTCATCCCAGACCACATGGCACAGGATTGTGTCTAGATATTGAATATTTCCAGCTTTTGAATATCTCCAGTGAGGGAGACTCCACAACCTCTCTGGGCAACCTGTTCTAGTGCACTGTCACCTGCACAGTAAAGAAGTTATTCTTCATATTCAGGTGGAACTTCCTGTGCATCAATTTCTGCCCATTGCCTCTTGTTCTATTGCTTGGCAATAGTTTGTGAGCTGTTGAATTATTGCAGTATAATGTGATTGTTTCTTCTGCTCCAAGGGAACTATTTATATGTCTTTAACTTGTCTAAAAGATCAAGAAAAATGTGTTTCCCTAGACATCTTTCATTGTGTTTGTCTGATCCCTTGAAACTGGCTGTCACTGTAAGTTGTGTTACTTTTAGAGAAGGAAACTTCATCAGCAATCTACATATTTTAATAATGAAATCTGTATTTTAAGTGGTGAATGACTGTATGTGTTTGCATTTTTTGATGCCCAAAAATTTTGCTCTATGGTGTTTTGTTCTCCTCTTTTCTCCAAATGATCTTACAGGAATATCAAAAATAAGCCAAGATTGCTTTATATGTGAAGCAGGATTTGAAATGCGGGGTGGGTTTCATAAGAATAATAATGAAAGTAGAAATTCATCACATCATCAAAATGAGTTCTAAATCTAATCCGGTATTAAAACGTATTATTGCCAATTTTAACATAGTTGAATATTCTTCTGTGAGCACCCATAACACAGTCTGCATATTACAGGTTTGTGTTTAGCTATTTGTTGAATTTGACTCACTGCAGTTTCTTTTGGGACTCTTTACACAATCTTTATATTGTGAACTCCAATCTATATGTGCTTCGAGTGATCACAAGGTCTGAGCCGTAGCTGCTCAGGATGTAACCTCTGTGCCCAAGTAACAGAATGTTGTTCATACATTTGAATAATTTGTTTGGATATTGTGCAGCACTCTTTTGACAGACTTGTTGACTGGAAAAGGCCTCTGAGGTTGCATGGTCTGGTGTCCTGTTTAAAGCAGGACCTCAGCCAGCACCAGATAGAACAGCCAAGGCTTTGTCTTGCTGAGTTTTGACAGTCTCCAGGGGTGGATACTCCACTGCCTTTCTGCCTGTCATGCTGGAACGTGGACAGTGTGTCCATAAACAACAGCAGTCGTGGGCAACTTGCCCATAAACAGACGCTGACATTAGTGAACCACAGTTGCACACCCTAGGGAAGCGTGAGGGGAACAGACCACAGGAAGTGGCCAAACCTGCATTTTTTTTCCAAATATCATCTTCTGTTATCCTTGTACAGAGTATTGGGAGAGTCCAGAGGCATCTGGACTGACCCAGTATGGGAGAGGTGTTGGTTTTCTGTTCTTATACATACAACCTTGTCTATGGGACTTGTCTAAATCACAAAGATTAAGTTGCTAGAGCCAGTGTTACTGCACAGTGCATTATGTTTGACTTCTGCTGACAGGCAAATTAAAGAGACAAGAGTTGCTCTGTATCTTCTCAAATGTTTGATGGCATATGTTCCTGATGACTGTGAAAATGAATGGTTTAATCTTGGACAGCACAGTACCGATAGCAGATGAACATATTGACTGTACTGACTGAGTTGTTCCAGTATTGAGTCTATGGCTTTGGTAACCTGAAAGAATAATTACCTTCTTAGAGCATATGTTAATTTATGACCTATATCACCCTCTTGACTTGAAAGAAATTTTCTGGGACCTGTCTCAAAAATAATTTCTAGTAGTTAAAATCTAACCAAATAATTTGTTACTTTCTGAGGATGAATGTACAGACACACCTGTAACAGACCCATACCCTAAAATAGAAAAAAACACCCCAGATTTTGTGTATAATTGGGTCTTATATAGCATAAACAAGCATATTAGATCTGTGGCCAACTTAATACAATTACACAGAGGTTTACCTTTTTTTGCCCTTGTTTTATGTTGTTCTACTAAAAGCAACCTGTGTTCAAGATCAAGTAAATTGATTAAGAAAATATGTCAGAAAATTAATGCTCTCAGCTGACTTTTTTATTTTATTTTAAAATTAGTATTCTGTTACATTAACCTCAGAACAAATTGGCGAATGACAGTGTTTATGGCAGTGAGTACCTGAGCTTGAGCTAAAAAGTGCCAAATGTGTTTCACGTTACTCTCTTCTCCTTAAGAATTTATTTTAAGTAGTTATCATGATGTGTAAAATACTTTGTAGATATGACAACTGAGCTCAAATACATTAAAAAGTATCACATCTATGTTTAGACTTGTGCATATAGACAGACTGTACTTTAAAATGGAACTGTCAGCATCACATTGTCTATTAAATTAAAACTTACTTCGGGGCCTAGCTGGATTTGTTAATATCTGCCCATTTTATTAAATAGCCATGCAACTTACAATTATGTGTAAGAAATGTGTAACCAGCTTTACTTTATCAATTCGTGGGAAGTATTAAAAAAAATCAAAGGTATTTTAAAAATATGTGGGTTTTTTTGATTTGGCTGTGCAGGAAGGACTTCAGAGATCTTTCTATAAATGTCATTCTGCTTTGCAGATCCAGAGATGTGAGCATTTACCTTGCCCACATATGCTTTGCAGAAGAAATTGTAGCAGCTTGTGTATGCTTGCAGCTACTGTGAGTAGGCACAGGTAATTGTCTAAGAGGTTGTGTTTCTAAAGGCTCTCTAGCATCAGAATTTTTTTTTTTTGTGCCACCTTATGTGCACATAGATTTACCCAGACCTTCCAAAACTGAGTAATGAGGAAGGAATATCTGGTAATTCCAAAAGATTTTAAAATTTCATCAGCACTGCTCCTACTTTAGCCAGATATAAACAAGTTACTTATTTTGCATTTCATCTTTCCTACACACTACACTTCAGGTGCTTTCCAAATTTAGTCTAGTTGCACTTTTTAAAAGTGGGGGGAAAAGTAGGTAAGAAAGAGAAGAACTGATAGGAATAGGCAATGTGGAACAAGTTGTATGCTTGGTTGAAATGAAATGAAAAATGGAGAGTCAGTGAGAGGGATAAATAGTTCTTCCATATGGCAGGCTCAGCAGGCAGGAAGGCTCCAGCACCTCCAGTGCTGAACTGGTGTGAAGAAATTGAGTGGGAACCTCTAGATTAATAAGATGAGTGTAGGAAAAACAGTCTGCATGGTGGGTTGGATGAAGTTTTTTGGAGAACTCTAGAAACAGCACTCAAGACACTTAAAAACCTAAAATTAGACTTTTTAGATGCTTCAGGCACTTAAAAATTCAGGGCACTTATTTCTGAAGTGCCTTTTGTTGAGCAACTCCCTCAAAAGAAAAAAGAAGGAGCCTGGGTCTTCAATACTCTGAAAAAGGGGCTGGAATATTAAACACTGGAGAATGATATGGGTAACCTGAATTCAAAGCAGTAAGGCTGAATCAGCTTAATGCCCTGTCCAACTACCAGAGCTACAGCCATTCATAGGTGGCTGCAGCACAGCTGTGTTGTTTGTTGGACCCAGCTGAAGAGTTGTAGGACTGTACTTCACAGCATATGCCTCAGGATATACTTTTAGCAATGTATTAAATGAATGAAGTAGTTAATGGTACCCTATGGAGACATGCATTCGAGGTGTATCCACAGCTGTGCAAGCCTGGTGAATAGTGCTTAGATACCTCTAAGAGGACATACCCAGTGCACTGTCTACCTAATAACCCTGGTACTGTAGGTGTAAAAGGCCTTCTTTTGTTCTATTTGCCATTAATATAAAATTGCAGCACTGCTATAGAGTAAATACATGATTTAAAAATAAGAAGGTCGCATAAAAATATTTTCCTGATCAGGCACAAGAAATGATGAAAAAGGACTGAAGTTCTTACTAGAAAATGCTGTAGCACAGTATTGGTGGGGAATTGAGAAATGCAGGTTTTTGTTTTTTTTTTAGTTTTATTTTCTAATAAAAGCCTTAATGCAAGTGTTGCTGTTCAAGCTTTTGCCAGCACAGCTCATTTCAGTTAGAAGACAACTATCAACTGCCACAGGAGACATCTTTTGTTGGTACAATCTCTGTCATCAGTGGAAGGTGTTGCTGCTGCAACTACACACACCTAGTAGTTTAGACAGAATGCCTAAGTATGTATATGTGTACATAATATGCAGCATGAAGACACTTGAGAAATACTAATTGCCAAAGTTCCCTTCCATAGAGTGGTCCATTTTTAAAAAAAGTTTATTTCATGTTCCACTTGTTAAAAAAAAAAATAGGAAAAAAGAAACAAGCCCTTTCTTCCTTCATATTCTCTTGCAAATGAGGCCAGTAGAATTCTTAACAGAGAAAATATTTTATGCTAGCTTAACCTTGCCATATTAGTACTCTGAATTAACTAATATAAAATCAGTGTGGAAGAGAAATTAGGCTTTTGGGATAAGCAAATCTGAATAAATACATATTAATTGACTAAGTTTCCAAACCAATTGTCTAGTAGCTAATGCCAAAGTGATAACTGGGAAAAAACTGATTTTCATGTGGCTTCCTAATCTTGCTTGTAAGAGACAATGTTTCAGTAGGTAGTTGCTTCAAATTTAGCTGGGATTAATTTAGTCATAGAATCACAGAATGGTTTGGGTTGAAAGGGACCTTAAAGTTCGTCTAGTTCCAACCCTTTTGTCATAGGCAGAGACAGCTTAACACTAGACCGGGTTTCTAAAAGCCCCATCCAGCCCAGCCTTGAATATTTCCAGGGATGGGGTGTCCACACCTTCTCTGGGTAATCTGTGCCAGTGCCTCACCACCCTCACAGTAAAGAATTCTCTCTAGTATCCAAGCCAAGCCTCTTTCAGTTTAAAGCCTTGTCCTATCACTACATGCCCATGGCAAATTTCCCTCCCTATCCTTCTTGTAGGCTCCCTTCAGGTACTGGGAAGTTGCTGTAAAATTTCCCTGGAGCCTTTTTACGTCGAGGCTGAACAACCCCAACTCTCCCAGCTTGTCTCCATAGGAGAGGTGCTCCAGCCCTGTGATCATTTTGGTGTCTCTCCTTTGGACTCGCTCCAGCAGGTCCCAGAGCTGGAAGCACTACTCCAGGAGGGGTCTCAGGGAGTGGAGTGACAGAATCACCTTTCTTGACCTTCTGGCCACGCTGCTTGGGATGAGGCCCAGGAGACATTTGGCTTTCTGGGTGGCAAGCACACTTTTCTGGGGCATGTTGAGCTCCTTGTCAACCAGCACTCCTAAGTCACTACTAATAATTTAGTACTTCTAAATGTATTGTTGTGAAAAGAAGATGGATATTCCAAAGAATTTAATGCATAGAAATGTAAGTTATAACTGGTTACAGAAATTATTACTAATGCACAAAGCTGTATAAAAGAGTATTTATAAAGTGAGAGTATAGTAGAGATGATTTTATGAGGAAACCTAAAACATGTTTCTTTCAAGTGATTAATAAATCCATTCTTCCTGTTATGAAACGAAGAACTAAATGAAAGGTTAGGTATAATTGTATCTACTAAACAGTAGATACTTTTGTAATATATGTGATATATGCTTTCTAGTGAGTCTGTTTAAGCCATGACTGTTATGATGATTTGGAAACATAAAGATATCATATCAAAATGACATAAATATCATATTGTTTAGATATGGAGTAGATTAACTTTCTTGTTGTGTGCATACATTCCAGTTTGCTTCCATAAAAATATTACTTTAAAATATTTCAGAACTATCTGTTCACACAGAATTCATACACATTTATTACGAAATTTATATGGCATCACAGAATCTGCCAATATAAAATTAATGTGTGGCATTAACATCAGTTCAAGTGGTGATTTTGTATCTCAGAGGTCTCTCACCCTGCTGGAGCTATTGGAGCTGCAGTGAGAGAGCTAGTTAGTCATTACAGTGTATCTGCTATTGGACTCAAAACCGGAAAAGGATAACATTGATTCACCTGAAAATATAAGCTTATTTACAATCAAGCTGAGAGTTTTGTGGAGTTTACCTCTTGGGACTACCCACTATTGTAGTCACTGTTTAAAAACAGAGTTAGGGGTTGCCTCTTACCTTCTCCCCTAAAATAAGCATGAAACTTGTTTGAAAGACAGACATCATGACTTGTGGTACTCTTGTTTTCAGTGTGCAAATCCCTTCCTGCTCTGCAAGATTTTATTTGGGATGCTCTAGAAAGGTATTATTCTTTTTAGAAGACATTATCTGATGTTTGGTGTGTTTACTGTAGAGAGGTTTTCCTGCAAAGAACACTTCACTTTCTTTCCAAATAATGTTCTTATCTTTTGGCCATTGAATATATTTGCTTCTACTCTTCTGCATAATTGAACCTGGTTCCTTTTTGTAGTGGCTCCCAAATTACTTTGGTTATCTGTTTCTGATACCAGCAAAGCACATAACATACATAGGTATATTAGTTGTTAGATAATTGATGGAGTTTGATGCAGTAGGTGCTGTAAATTTCAGCTGCATCCTCTCCCTTTTAGAGAAGGACAGATGGGAGATGGAGCTTCCAACTCTGTCTCAGAGGATCCAGATGCTGTTAGGGCACATTTGCAGAGTTTGACTCTGTCCCATTCACTCCACTTATAATTTCTTTATTGAACACTCAGTACTTTTTGAATAGCATCATTCTGACTGCCTTCTTTCAGATATGATTTCAGAAACTTTTAGAGGAGGAGACCATTTTGTTAGCACCTCATTACCTGTTTGTGAGTGATAAGGAAAGGCAAATAATTTGTGGAATGTGTGGATAATAAGGAAAGTGTCTCTCATAGCAACAGTAACTATGCAAAATTCTTACTCATTCAACCTTTCTGAAGATTTTTATTAGTGATTCAGATCACATAGCTACTCTGGATGAGCAAGCAAGCATTTATTCATGTCTTTGTTTTTCTCTTTTTTAGTATTTCAAACTTGGAGCCATTACAAGCCAGTTTTTAGTGTTGTATCCTTCTTTTGTCCTTTATAGATAGTCTGCATATCCTTTGAATATAAATTAGTTCTGAGCAATAGAGACAGCATCCACCAGAAAAGTGATGCTCATTAATGTCCTTTCATCTCAGTATTTCCCTTTTCTTAGCATCTGGTTTTGGTTTTAATCATATAGAATGCTATCGTATCATCTGCTGAGTCATTTTGAGCAAGAAATATTTCAGCATTTTTTAATTTTCTTGCTTTACATCAGGCTAAAGATGAAATCTTTTATAGTCCTGTAGGCAATCTACCCAGCTGGCAAGATCAGATGATCATGCATACTCTTGGGATACAAAAATTTGAATCTCTGGGGGAAGAAAAAAAATTGATCTGACCTATAAGCTCTCAGCTTTTAGAGGGTGCATCACCCTCAGTCTCTCTCTCGTTGGAGATCTTCTGTAGAAGAGAAAAATGACTGAAAAAAAAGGACATGATTTCTAACATAGTGTGCCTTGAGCACAAGTCTTTTGAGTACTGGGAAACAACAAAGTCTTCCTCCTAGCAGTGCAAGAACAAAGAAGGAAAAAACTGATTCAGTGCTGAAATAGCTGGATGATTTAGCACCAGTAGAGGCAGATAAAACTGAGGCTTTTGAATCTGGAGACATAGTTCTGGGAGAAGAATTATTGCTGATAGTGGAAAAGGGCAGCTAAGTCAGTGATTTTGAGAAAAATCTTCATCCATAGGAGTTGATGGGACCCACTGGAATGCATAGTAAGGGATGCTGAAGGAACTGCTGAGGTCATTGTGAGGCTCTCATTGTTGAACGGTTGTGGAGATCATGGGAGGCCCATGACATCTTGGAAAAGGCAAATGCTAGATCCCTTTTCAGAAAGGGCCAGAAGGATTTTCCAGGACTGTTCCACAGGCTGCGCAGCTTCACTTCTAATGGTCACCATATTCCAGAGCAGCCCCATGTCCATGTTGGGGCACTATGGCCTGGGTAGTTGGACTACTTCATGGCTGGAGAAAACTCTAAAGACAGCAGTCACCAAGACCATCGGGGCCCTGTGAGGAACAGCTGAGGGAGCTGGAGAAGGGACACCTTACAGCAGCCTGTTGCTGTCTGCAAGGAGGCTGCCAAGGAGATATCTGTAGTCTGCCCTTTGCAGTGGTGCAAGGCAGGATAATGGCACACAACCAGCCTAGAGATTGAAATATAAGAGGTTTTGACTTAATATAAGGAAAAACTTTTTTTTTTTTCCCAGTGCATGAGAATGTACAAAAAGGTTGTGCTGTTTTTATCCTTAGAGGTTTTTAAAACCCAACAACTCTGTCTTCTGTAAGTAAAGGGAATGTTAGCACACCAAAGCACCTGTTGTGATTATTCATATTTTATTCATTCTGAAATCAAGTGCAATTTTTTAGACAGTTTGATAATTCTGTATAGCTAAAAAATGCACTAAAATCCATGATAAAAATCTGTTATATTTATAGTTAAAATAAATCTTAAGGTAGCTGAATTTTTCTGATTCTCCACTTTCAGAAAAAAAAAAAAGAATGTTTGAAAGGTCTCAAAATATCATGGAAGATCTTTTGGTCCAAGGGGAATGTGATAGTTCTGGTTTAGTGATTGTTTCAGTTCTCTGTATAGATATATATATATAATGAAAGATATGATTTTGGGGCCTTAATCAGAAGTTCAACTTTATTGATGGTGTCAAATGTCCTCATATGTTTTTTACTTGTTCCCTTAAACTTTCTTTAAATCCACAAAAAGCCCTTCAGAGATGAGGGGTGTTGGGGTGGAAAAAGATATTATGGAAAGGATCAAACCACAAATACTGCTGGTAACCTGTTTGCAAAGTGACTTTCTGACCCTTAGAAGCTTGCAATGAGATGGTGAATTAAACCATTGAGTTTCCTTGCATACAGCATATATATGAGCATGAAGTCTAAGATCAAAATCTGGTCTTATTTATTGTAGAATAACTACACTGAAACCGGCGTCAGTCTGGAGTAAAGTGACCAAATCCAGCTGTGCAGTGATGCTGATCCTGAGGTGTGACCTACCTCAGTCTCCATCACAGGTGGCCTGTGCTGGTGGGGTGGGACCGTCTCCCTCCTGTTCAAGGAGGTTGTTTTCCTGTGAGAATGATCCAATTCAAAGATCTAATTCAAGCCCTTTATACTGTCCCAGAACAGACCTTACCTATTGCCTAATATTTCTGGGTCCTTAACATGAGGGGTTATCAAATATCTTGCAGTGTGCACTGGGCTTCAAACAGTCATTTTATTTCTTCCGTTTTAACAAATTTTTACCCTTACCTGTGTTCATGTTTTCTGATTATTTATCATATTATTTTGCTAGATGTTGCTAGATAAATATTGCTAGATAAAGATTTTGCTAGATAAATGAGTGAGATGTGATTTTCAGAAGACAGATCATCTGAGTTAGGATCACCTCCAGGACAGCTTGCTGTGAAGGTCCTTTTGGATTTTAACAAACTGGCTTGTTGTTTTGCTTTTCTCCCTCAAAAATGTTATGGGAACTGAGTGTTGTTGCTAAATCCTGATTTTTATCTTGAACCAGGAAAAACGGTTGGATTTTATCATAGTATTATTGTACTGTTGAATATCCCACAATTACAGAGCATTAGTATGCACATAGCAGTATGCAAAGACTTTACAAGCATAAAATATTCAACATGTACAAAAAAGTCTTTTTATAAATTTAGATACTAATTGGCCAGATATGTTCATGAAAACTAAATAGTGGCAGCAGCCTGCTATGTTTCCAATGAATCTCATTAATTAATATGCTTGAGAGATTCTTTTGTTCTTTTAATTTGTAGAAGATAGAATGACAGTCTGTTTCCTCTGCCAGAGGAAATGTGGCAAGTGTGACCTGTTCTAAGGGTTGTTGACTTGACGTTTCTCAGGCACTTTTGCCACACATTTATTTAGGAACCTGTGTGACCACGTGGTTATGGAATTAGGGGCTTTTGTCACCTATCTACAGTTTGAATTATGTTTTTTCCCTTCACACTTGTATCTGAAACAGTGCTGAGGTTGGCTCTTTGATAGTTTGCCAAGTTTCTGATGTTCTTGCTCTGAATAAATCTCAGAGAAAATAGCTCCTCCCTACAGTCATTTTTTAAAACATAAATGTACTAGGAAATAAAATGATGATCTGAGAAATTTGCTTAAATTCCATCTCCAAACTAGACGACATGTTCTATTTAAAAATAAGAAATTCTCATTTTAATAAAACATGAGTTACTGATTGTTCACAGGTCAAGACTTCCCAGCATAGCACCTAATGTTAGCATCAGTTAGGTACTGAAATCTGCTGGGATCTTGGAGAGAAACCATCACCAGTGTGAACCCTGAGAAAATGCTGAATTACACCATTGCTGACTCTCAGCTATCTAGTGGTTTGGCCCAAACTCAGCTCCAGTAGTAAAAGATAAGCCCCTGTGGGATTGCAACTACATAATGCACAGTTGAGTTGATTTTTATATTTTTAGCTAGGGTAAAACAGCTTTGTCTTGTTATCTGACACTGATCTAAATCTGCACTGATTTCTTGTGAGTTTTTAAATCAGTATTGAATATACACATTTCAAACCTGTCAGATAGACGAAGATAATATGCCAAATGTAAAATATAAATCTTATTTCTTATTCAGTGTTTGCTGGAAAACAAACCAAGCCCAAGCAGTTTCGCCCTTCTTAAGTACCACATTTCTCTGCTAGGGTTACTAGTGGGACTGTGACTCATCACAAATAGAAAATATGAGAGTAAAGATAGATAATTTGAGAAGTAATGGGCTCACCTTGAACCCTACAGCAGGCTCTTCCAAGAGAGAATTTTTCTTTCCCTAACAAGGTGGTTCTAAAGGACTGCCTTTTTGAGAATATATCCAAGTGAAATAGTGTAGTCTTAGGAATACCATGTCAATGTTACTTGTGATTGTAAATAACCTGCTAGAAAACACTTTCTCCAATAAGCCCCATTAA
This sequence comes from Chloropsis cyanopogon, assembly GCA_013400585.1. Taxonomy (NCBI): domain Eukaryota; kingdom Metazoa; phylum Chordata; class Aves; order Passeriformes; family Irenidae; genus Chloropsis; species Chloropsis cyanopogon. Next base: position 81,116 of record WEZZ01016812.1, read on the forward strand.
TAAAGATGGATTGGGTTCAACTCAGTGTCTCAGTATTCATTGAATGAGGTTCCTGTATTTGATAGTCTTTTAAAAGACTCATCTCTTTCACTGTTTTACTGCCATATTTGCCATCAAATTGATTGTCCTATTTCATCTACCAGAGACAGAAAAAGCATAACTTCATTTTCTTTTGGATAGTTGGCAAATTTTTTCCTCAGAGCAGTAAATATTTTTCTCTACACTGCTAAGAACAAGATGCTGCAAGTTCTTTTGAATGAGTTAATTTTTGTATTTTTCAAGGGGGAGAGTGTTCTAAGTGACAGTTAGGGACAACTTGGAAAAATACTTAATTTTGTTTTTTTTAAACATTAATAGTGAAACTGTCTTACATTGAGGGGGAATAAAAATTCTGTACCACAACTTCAATCTATATTACTTAGCAAAGAAAGGCTAAAAAATGCTTTCATAGGGTTGGAATAAATATGTCTGAGGGATGTATAATTCATCTAAATATACCATGCGTTATTAAATTCTGCTTGGGTAAAGAAAGAGGTACCTGATTGCAGGGAAAGGTGTTGGAGACAAGGAATAGCAACACCAGAGATATGAAGAATATAGTGTCAGTGAAGCACCAATACAAGAAGAGGGCAGCACAAGGCTAAGTGTGCAAGTAAATGAGAGTGGGGCCCAGGCAATGAAGAGGAGCAGAGTCATATATATCAAGTAAATAAAAATTTATTTGACAAAAGCACAAGTAGTGATACAAAACATCAGAAAAGCCCTGTCTCATACCATTATCCAGTGTTCTGTTAATAAAATCAGCCTTCTCAGATTCTTGTTCTGCTTACAACATTCCTACCAATCACTTTTGGTATTAAGACATTTTTAATTTTAAAGAACAGGAGGAGTTTCTAGGTAACGTAACTTATTAGGAAAAATACAGAAATCTCAGTTCTGTATCAGTTATAGTTTTGTGAGGGTGAAAAGGTGGGAAAACATTTAGCATGTTTTAAGTACTCACTGCCTTGCAGACTTACACTTGCCCCTTTCCTACTGTCAGGATGACTTACATGTGAATAGGATGTAAAAATAGAGGGGGAAAACCTAAATATAACTTGATTTTTAGTTGTTAGAGACTTCGGTGGGATCATGTTTTTCTAACCAATACACATCATATGTATGAATGCAAAACTATGTATAGTGGTATCTAACCCCATACACTGAAGAGGTATCTGTTGCTTATTAGCATAATTGATGTTTCAGTTTTGAATGTTCATCAGCTGTCTGTAAATTAGGATACTATCTGGAAAATAGGAGATGCAGGTTTAGTCGGTTTGATTTGGGTTTTTTTAGCACAATGAATGGATTATTCTATCTCTGTTAAAGGAAGCAGTTAAAATATTATTTCTATGAACTGGACAGATTTTTAATATTTGCAGTTAGTCTTATTTTCTGGGGGTTACATTACATGAGCTTCATATTTTTCTGCTCAGCGAAACAAGTACCCTTAAAACCATCTGCAGTGATACAACAGCTTTCTTCTGGTATTTGTCCCACTGAAACCTCCTCGGTCTTCAGTTAGCTTGATACTGTGTTGCTTATGGAAGAAGTATCAGAAATATGAAACTTACATGCAAATTGCTATTATCTATACCAACACCAGCCTCGAGATGGAGTTTAGATATGTGTTCTTCCCAAATGTCAAGCCAACAAATGCCTGTTTTGGGAGACCTGGTATATTCTGAAGTCCAAAACAAAACTCAGTGTCTAGGTGAGTTGGCTGCCTCCATCCCAAAGCTTTGTGGGAGGTCCTGTGTAACCCCAGGGTAAATGCAGCACCATGTGCAGTCCCAGAGCCAAGTGCTGAAAGCAGAGAGGTAGCAGGCTGTATAACAGTGCCACCAGCTGACAGCATAAAATGTAGGGCCTGCTGCTACAGGAATTTGGTTCAACAATTATTTGCAGATCAGTTCTGTTGTAAAGCATCATTTTCCTCCCGAGGCTAGTGTTTGGAAATCTTCAGACATAACTAACATGTTTCTGCTGTAAGTTCCATCATAAACACAATGCCTATGTCAAGGTGCTTTCATTGATTTTTTTGGGAGGAGGAAGGGAGGAACAGATTGCTTTTGGGGCTCTTTGCAATTTTCTGAGTAGCAGGGAGGCATTTTTTGATTATGGCAGAAGGATCCATCTCTTTGAACTTACCTACTTCTAATATAGCACAGATGAGAGGAGAATCAGGACAATGTTCTAATAAGTATTAGTCTAATGTTATTTTTGTGACACCCCAAGGCATGCAGGATAATTGTTTTAATTGTTACAATAGCAGCTGGAATTCAGGTTATTCATAGAATGATAGAATGTTAAGGGTTGAAAAGGACCTTAAAGATCATCTAGTCCCAACCCTCATCTCCCACTACTGAGGTTGCTCAAGACCCTACCCAACCCCAACACTGCCAGGGATGAGGCATCCACAACCTCCCTGGGCAGCCTGTTCCAGTACCTCAGCACCCTCACAAGCAAATAATTTCTTCCTAATATCTAAATTTCCTTTCTTTCCATTTGTACCTGTTGCTTCTTGTCCCACTACTTTAGTTCCTGATGAAGAGTCCCTCTCCAGTTCACCTGTAAGCCCCCTTCAGGTACTGGAACCTGCTGTGAGGGCTCCATGCAACCTCCTCTTCTCCAGGCTAAGCAGTCCCAGCTTTCTCAGCCTGCCAGCTTCATAGCCCAACTTGCTCCAGCGGTTCCACATCCCTCTCATGCTGGGGACACCAGAACTGTATGCAGCACTCCAGGTGTGGTCTCATGTCACAGCTGAGCAGGCCACAATGCATGGAGTATCATCACACAACTTCAGAAGGCTTCAAGCATCCACACAGAGCAACACCACACCAGAAGGTTGCAAGCATATGCACTTCTTGTTTTTCAGCCCAAGCTTTTATACCCCTCATGTTCATGCATTGCACCTGTGTGCCCTCTGTTCCCTTTGGTGGTTGGTCAGTACCCCTCACCACTCCATGGTTGCTTTCAACAAAGCAAAGCTCGTTGCTTTCAACACTGTTCACCTGCTGCTCACAGCTGTAGCCCATTGGGGATGAGGCTCGGCCGCAGCCCCACTCCCAATTACCACAAACTGTGTGCCTACAGTCTCGCAAGAGCAGAGGGGCAGAATCACCTCCTCTGACTTGCCGGCCATCCTCCTTTTGATGCAGCCCAGGATTTGGTTGGCATTTTGGGCTATGAGACCATACTGCCAGTACACGTTGAGGTTTCCATCAACCATCACCCCCAAGTCTTTCCTCACAGGGCTCAATCACGTCTCTGCCTAATCTGTGGGTGTGCCTTGCACTTTACTTTGTTGAACTTCCTGAGGTTTGCATGGCCTCACATCTAAAGCCAGTCCAGATCCTTCTCTATGGAATCTCTTCCCTCCAGTGTGCTGACCACACCACACAGCTTGGTGTCACCAGCAGATCCATGCTGTCCACAAAGATGTTGAACAAACATCATCAATTAATGCTATTTGAAGGCAGATTTGATTTACATGTGATATTTGTGATGATCCTGTTGGAGTAGTTTATGTAAAAATGTGCCTAGGAATGGGAATCCATTCTAGCAGGGAAATTCATATTAACAAAAGAAGGTATTTGCAACTCTGAGGAGTTTTACAGCCAACTAGTATCAGTTGCTTGTTAACACTGTAGATGTACTAGCACGAGAAACCTGTTGTCATGCAGCCTACCATCACAGCCAGAGAAAATTGAATAAACAGAGTCCCTTGCAGTATATTCAGGAAGCACTGATCAAAGTCGTACAGAATGACTAAGGATTTTAAATAATTTTTTCTTTAACTGTATTCAAGTTTGTTAATAAAAACAGGATCTTTGGTTAAAGTGTAGTGAGATTTCATTGCTTGAAGCAAGCTGCCCCCAAAGCATATCCCACTCAGGGAAATGCTGTAAGTTACTAAATTATTGTATCGTGGGGTAGCCAATGCTTTCAGTTTAATACTTGTATTCCCTCTACCAGAGCTTGTTTATCCTGGGGTGCAATTATATATAAGAAACAGAGAACAAGTTCTCCCACTCCTGGAAATTACTTGTCTTATTCAGGTGAGGGAGGGAAAATTATGTTTGTCTCTTTTTCTTTCTTCTTTTCTTTTCTTTTCTTTTCTTTTCTTTTCTTTTCTTTTCTTTTCTTTTCTTTTCTTTTCTTTTCTTTTCTTTTCTTTTCTTTTCTTTTCTTTTCTTTTCTTTTCTTTTTCTTCTCCCTTCCTCCCCTTTAAATTCACAGCAAACAGTTAATGCAGAATTAGGGTTTCTTTCTGTAAGCTTCTACAAACACTCTAAGTTGTGCTACATGTCTTGAGGTTTATGAGAGCCCTTATGCCATTCTGATACTTTCTGTGATTTTGGAGTAAATCCTTCTTCACTTGAAGAAGTAGGATTCTATATAAAATAAATACATTATAAAACTCACTTCTCTTAGTAAACAAAACTTGGTAGAAGGGTACTTTGTCGTCAGCTGTAATATTTGCTGGTGGGTAGAGGGTTTAAATGTACTTTTTTCTTGTTGTATTTAAGTGACCTATAGAGAAAATGCTTTTGGTCTGTTTAGCCCCTAATCCAACAAACTGTTGTAATACTGCTGCGATCAATACTACAGGAACAGGTTCAGCTCAAACTATTCAATTCAGATGATTTCTGTTCATCGCATTAGGTTTTATCCTGGGTTTTGTTTCACTGGTGCAAGCAGGATCGAGCAATTTTCCCCCACCTTTCTGAGCAGAACCCCACCAAAAAGAAATCAAAGAGATTAAATAATTTCTTAAGAAATCAAGAGTCTTTCTTACAGTTATGTAATGTTCTAAATTTTGTATTGACGTATATACAAATTCCTGTTCAATTGAACTGAACTGTTCCCATGGAATTCAAATTCAATCACTGGGACCATGGGCTAAATTAAATGGTTAGCTCTCCTCTGTTGTAAGAGCTTTGATCCCATTTGTTTTCATATGCTGATAATACCAGCAGGTAAATTAGTTTCTTTGCAAGGCAGGTCATTTGCTCTGCTGTCTTACAACATTCCTTGTTCCTGATTCTAGCTCATATTTCTGGCCTGTGAACAAATCTACAAATATGTGAGGGCAGGCTGTCCTAACCAGACAAGTAAAATTTTCTGGTAGAGGGAAATGCTGGCAGATGATACTTTGCACCAACTGGAAATCCAAGCAGAAGTCACCAGAGTTGGAAGAAACTTCAACAGATTCAGGGATTGCAACATGCTCTGATACAGACCACATTAGTTTCTTCATAAATTATGTATGAAAACAGTCAAGTTATTAGTGTTTCTTAATGGCTAGTGATTTAAGGAGTTTTTCAAACGCAGCAGATATTTATATGCTGCTGTCATTCAGGGGCAGGAGAGGTTAGTGCATTGCTCATTCCACAGGGAAATTAGCTGTTACCCAGTTAACCACTTCAAAGCATCAACGCCTACAAGTCTGATTATCAAATTAGATTAAATGCGTCTGTAAAATTTATGAATTCAGATAATTTAAAAACAACAAGCAAGCTTCACAAAACTTGAGGGCGGAGGCAAAAATGTGCAATTCTTTATGTACAATAAAATCTACCCTACTATGTTCAGGGGTGAGTCCTAGATGAAGGTATAAATCTGCACAAACTGTCAGTGTTGATAAAGTTGACTCTGAGTTTGCTTCTTCAAAGCTTTAAGCAGAATCACTTCTCCACAATGCTATTCAGGAGGCTGTAGGGAGTAATGGAGAAATTGGCTTCATCTGCATAAAGGTGGTGTGTTAGGAATTACAGTGATTCAAGTACAAGTATGGAATTACATTGGCAGCAGGAGCAGTCTGGCAGCTTCTTACCTTCCAGGCAGGATGTGTGTGTGCACAGTGCACTGCCCAAGCAGAGCGGTGCGTGGGACAAAAGTTGTTTGTTTGTTCCCCCACTTCCTGTCACAACAGACTTGCACTAAAAGTAGAACTGTAAATTAGCCCCACTGAGTTCACAGCTTCATTCCAAGAACTGGAATTCCTTTTAAACTTGAATTGCTAACTTAATTGGAAATGTTTAATTCAGCTTTCTGCAGCTAGTTTACCACTGTGGTGCCTATATGGTGTCCACATCTTCTTTTGTACCCTACATTATGGTGATTTTTAATAAATGGGTGCTTTTTGATAATTGTTTACTTTGTGTGTTGTTTTTTCTTTGAAACCACTGAACGAAACTCAGGAAAGAATTCAGCCAAACTAATTTGCAGGATTGAAGCTAACATCTAACTTTTGCTGTTTGCGTTTTTAAAGTATCACATTCTTGGAGACCACTCACCTCCTTTCAAACAAAAACATGCACCATGTGGGAATTTCTAATAATTTTGTGCATCAGGATCTGATCACTGAAGTAAAACTTCTTGAGGCACAAAAGGGAGTGGAAATTATGTTCTGGATGGTGCATAAAGTAATCATAGCAGCAAAGGAAATAAACCTCTTCACGCCAGGTCTGTCTTGCACGCGGTTGCGCAGCTGTTGCGGTTTCACAGCCATCCACCCCAAACCATCTGTAGACATCTGTCCTGTGCCTATGTGTAATCAAATCTAAGAGCTCTTAACTTCTGCTGTGACATTAATGTGGCAGCAAAATACTTTTTCAAGATATGTATAGTTCTTCTGTTACAGCTACTGCTCTAGACTGTCAGTATGAAAGCACGACTTGTGAGACAAGTGCTCTGTGTCTATTGTGTAAATAAATGATGTGATTTTTATAGCAGTGATAACACAAATAGTTTGTGTTCATATTTATCTAGACAGGAGATGTAATGTGGAAAAGTGTCTCATTAAAAAAAACAGAAATACTTCTGTATGTTCTGTTGTCAAACCTTATAAGATTTTAATTAAGAACAAAAACTTACCTCCAAATGTTCTACTAATGAACACATGACGAATTAACCACTTCCCTCATCATTTCAAATTTTTCAAATGTTGGACACTTACTAAAATTTGATAGTGAAGACACCCCAACATTGTTAAAGCCCGTTTTCTTTTTCTTTTTTGAGTTAAAAATTTTGACTGATTCAAGCTAATTATAAGATTACTTTATTAAGTGGTGACAGCATCTGTAATGAACACAGTGTCTTCCCAGTACCAATCTCATTTAGCAGTTTATGAGTAATACAAAGTGGTCAAACTCTTAATTACTCTGACACCTGGGAGCCCCATTAGTGAACCTCGAGTGCTTGGTGCATTACAAACAGTACCAGAGACCCACACTGTCCCTTCCTCAGCCTCAGATTTCTCATCTGAGAGGCTGCTGAGGAAGGCATGGAGATAAACAGCACAGCAGAGAGGGTGACTGTCCATGGTGGGCTTGAGCTGGCCCTGTGGGAGCTAGACCCAGCTCAGGAGGCTCATCTGATGACACCTGCCTGTAGATACCTGGGTTTGTGTATAAAGTGATGAACTGAGCCAAGGGGATCCAGCATAGGTGTTAAGGTATAAATGGATCCTGTACAGAATGGATCCTGTGTCTCTTCTGCTCCCACAACAGCCTTTGCCTCTCTGCACAAAGCTTTGCTGTAGCAGATGAACTTACCAAATCTGCCTGCCTCTGATTTGCTACAGTTTGTTTATTATGTATCTAATGTTTTTGTACTTCACAGAACGGTATTTTAAAAATTTGCTGTAAGTGTTTTATGTTTTATACAACCATTAATGTTTTATATGAGGTGATCTTATTGGTGCAGCCAGAAGAATAGATATGGAAAATGTTCCAAATCTGTCCTTCTTTGTGGGAAGACGAACAGCAACTACCTTACAAACTCATATATTATAACCACTCATGCTTTCAAGAAAAACTCTTTTCTTTCTAAATATTAAAACTGTAGGACTTATATAATTTTTTATGTGTGTGATAATAACTCAGTGCTATGATATTTTGAATTTACTGAAGTACATACTTCTTCTTGAGAGGTCAAATGCTTTTCAGTGATTCTTTAAAGAATATAAGCAGCTTCCCAACTGAGCACTGAATGTTACATTTTTAAATAAAATTTAAAAAAGAAAAGAAAAAAAAATATTTAAACTGATAGGAAAAGTCATGTTTCACTTATTTGAGCTAATATTCTTCAATTATGCTAGTAAGAGCTCATTGAATTAACAGGGGATATCAAGCTTTTCCACTCTAGTCACTAGCCCAGAACTAATTTAGGCTGGTGGCACTGGGTAGGATCTGTGTCTCTGAAATGAACTGGTGATATGGGAATGGTTTCTACTATTCAAGTGTTTCATAAAAGACTATACCAATTAATACTGATGGGCTGTTGTAGTGGCAGCTGTGGCATCGAGTCTGAAAGGAGGAGAAACATAAAGTAAACACTAGCAAGTAAACATTCTCACCCATGAAGTGGGCTCTCCAGAGCAGTGTTTAACCTAATTGGTAGGAAGGCACTGAGAAAGTGCTCAGGCTGAGGCAGGGTAGTCTGTCTGTCATGTTAATTAAGCAGGGTCTCCAGTCTGCAATGCTCCAGTTTAATATAACACCATTGCCTTTATATTCTGCTGCAAGTCGTGGAGAACAGGTACCAAACTGGCTGTGTGTGGCACAAGGAAGCATTTTGCTTACTTATGCCAGCAAAACCTACAGCTCAATCTGAAGGTTGCCTAACCTGTGCTTGTACCTTGGAGGGCTATCAAGCACAATGACACCAGCCCAAACTTGGACCATTTAAGCACTTTGAAAACAAAAGTCAACACAATATGCCTTTTCATTTCCTTTTTCTAAATATTTACTGTATGGTTAAAGACAGAGTAGCTATGAGTTTATGACTGTATGGTATGTTAATTTAGAAGACATGCATCATTTAGGATGTTCATAGGGATTCAGGGACAAACTGCTTCTACTTGCAAACTGATTATATGAAGGGAAAGGTTGCTGAGGACTTTGGGTTTGGCTGGTTTTTTGTGCACCATCCTGCTTGGATGAAGCTGGAACAAGACCCATCCAGGCTTGTACAGAGCACGCTGCGGATGCCTGTGGTGCAGAGGGAGCCAGCTCTGCCTCAAAACCCTTAAAGCAGTCACTTCCAAAGGATGGGGCATGTGCATGTTCCCTACAAAAAAGTGTCTTCTCAGCACCCACCATATTTTGCTGTAGCTTTATTCTGCCCTCAGGGCACACAGCTGGGCCTTCAGGGTTCAGATATATATTTAATGGCTACAAGATCTACAGATGTGACAGACTGGAAGTTTATGTGACACAAAATGAGTAGAAATGAGGGGAGGAGGGATCTGCAATTTCTGTGCATACAAAAATAGATGAATAATGGTAGGATGATTTAAAATAAAAGAAAATGTTAGTTATGTATATCTTTGGAGAAACCACAAAGACTTGAAGCTCCTATAAAAGTGCACAGAACTCTGCCACACTGTCTGAAAATATTTTTAACCTTCAAAAATAGTTCACAAACATCTCAGAGTTTTGTTTGGTGGGGGATGTTTTTGGTTGGTTGGTTGGTTGGTTTGGTTTGGTGGTTTGTTGGGTTTTTTGGGGGGTTTATTATTTGGGGGGTTTTTTTGGGTTTTTTTGGGGTTTTTTTGGTTCTTTTTTTTTGTTTTGTTTTGTTTTTTTTTTTGAGTGATTCCTTGCTAGATATTTCAGTCCTATTTTTCTCTTTTACTTTGTGCTCCAAATGAGATCATTCCTGTTAGCCTATGGAGTTCATGTAGGACAGGCAATTGCAGTAGTGAGCTGTGGAAACAACTTGCGTGGTGACTGCTTCTTCCTGGAATAGCATTTTAAAGGGCACAGTGTGCTCAGCAAGCTTACTTCTTGACATATGATGTGGATAACTTTCTCAGACATAGGTCAGGCACAAATCCTGCCATTTGACATGGCACAGCCCCCAATTAGCATTAAAGTCATGCCTGCAAATACAATGGAGTCAATTTGCTAACCAAAATTGCTAAGGACATCTATCAACTAGATTGAATTAATCAGATCATTGCCAGAGTAGCAGAGAATAGAATTGTTCCTTGATGAGAGTTCTGGGCCTCCAGTTATGCAACCAAAATGGCACTTTTCCACAAAGATATCTTCAGATGGCATTTGCACGCCTACATCCCTAGCACTGCCTGGTTTCACTCATTTCTTAGCAGGGCTGTATGAATTGTGTGTCAAGCACAGATTTGGCAGTTCCAGTATGTTTTTGGGAGAGTTTATAAATACAGTGTTGTGCCTAAAATACAATGTTGTGACAGAGCTTTTCTTTTACTAAGTAAGTTTGTTTTACCCTGTTAATCATTCAAATTTATATGAGATGTTAGCTGTATAATAATTCAGAGGAAGCAATCATACTACACTGTATTTTAAATGAATCTATGCCTTAGGTTTCTAGAAATATAGTAAATAACTTGTCACTACCTTTTGTCTTTCAATATCTCTATACAATAGTAGTACTTTAAAATATAAATGTAGTTACTGGTAATAATTATATGGGTATAGAATATCATAGTTTCACTATGTAGAACTAGATGTTGGTGGTGTTAATTTTTGACAGAGGAAAACATACTAGAGAAAATCAGGAAAAAACCTGAATTCATTTGAGTTTGTTGTTTTGGGGTTTTTAGGTTGTTGTGTAGGGTTTTTTATTGTTCATTGATATGTCTTCTCTTGCATTCCTAGACTAGGTTGATTTTGAGCTTTCAGAGGACTCATGAGTATTTTAGTACTATCTGTTAAAATGTAGGATTTTCTTTAGGAAATAATATTCGCAAAAGTAACAGGCTCTGAAAGAAGAAGAAAAAAAAATAACTTGACCCCCAAAAAATCCATGCAGCCAGTTTGGTCTCTCTGGGAAAGTGGCTGTTTGAGGATTTGTCTCCACTACCCTGCTTTTATCTCCCAGGGGAATGGAGGGAGAGGAGAGAGACCTGTGACAATTGGATAAGGGAAGGTTTGCATGTGACCTATGATGCAAAGGCAGGAGAGCAGCACTGTGTGGAGCTGCTTAGGTAGCAGCAGGATCTGCTTGCCATCCTTGCCAAGGACAGCCTGGCTCTCTCCAAACTATTTTGCATCTCTTCATTTTACTTTTCTCTCATTTCTGGAAGACTATATTAGCTTAAACAGAGATACACTCGGCTGTCTCTGACCTAGCTGAGAGAGGGCTGATGAAGCCATACATGCTGAGAATATTTTTGCAAAACTGTGATTCTGGGAGGCCTAGTAGAGCAAAGAAAATCCCATTGGATTTCACACACTCTGCAGAGCCATTTGTATGCCCATGTTACTCAGTCCATATTGTGCTTCTGAGCTGCCTTGGTTGTGCAGGATTGTTGCCCTGGGTAATTCAAGTGGTTAGGCTGTCCACAGATCCTGGAAGCAACAAAAGCAGCATTGCCCTTGAGTTAATGAACTGTGCTGGCTCATCTGTGAATTTTTTTCAGGCATATTCAGATAGAGTGGAAGCTAATGGTTATGTTAACTTTTATTCTCCACGGATATAGAGAACAAATTAAAGTTGTTGAATTTTTTTCTTTGTTTGCTTTTTGTGTTTTTTTTTTTTTAAATAAGATAGATGGGGATAATAAAAGTATCGCCTTACTTAGGTTTTATCACGTGCAGGATTGCCATGGGCAGTAGCTTCTTTAGTCTTGTTATCTCAATCTATGAAGTATTCAGCTTCAGCTTTCCTGTAGCCTGAATGAGGGTTGTTACCACACCCATTCAGTTTATGAACTGCCATTGCCAAGAGACAAGATCTGATGTTGCCTAGAGATCAAAGCCTTGATTGATGCAGTCACTGACATTGACATGATGCAGTCATTATCTCTTGTTAAGATTTCTTCTATGTCCACATGGTCCATCCAGACCAGAGGGTTCAGAGGACTAGATCCTTTTAGTTAACCTGTGCGATCCTTCATCAGTGTCACCCCTGGGCTGGGGAGAGAGCTGAACTGATTCCTGAGCAATGCTGCTAGTTTGTGGCTCCTTTTGACTGTCATCTGGGACTTTCCCTACAGTGTAAGTGTCCCTCATTCAGGCTCTGTCCTCTCCTTGGCACCAGCATGCTTTGAAGTCAAGCCCTGTTGCTATGCTTCAGATGAATTGGTGTTCATGCATAGAATTCATTGAGAGATTCTGCATTGCTTCTTTGAAGTATTTTATGCATAAAATAAAGGGCTTCTTATTTGTATAGTTAAAGTGCATGGAGTAAAAATTATTGCAGCAACATTGAGGGCTTCCCATTAATGTAAAGTTCATGGATTAACAATGACTGTAGTACCATTGCTTGGATGTCCCATATGCCAGGACTAGGTGAGTGCAACACTAGTACTCTGACATCTATACCACAAAAAGTTTGTTTAGAATTGAATACTATTCCTTAATAAGGAGAGTTGCTTGTTATTTATTTAAGGATGGACGAGTTGTGTGTGAGCTTTTTTCTGTTCTTGTTTTCTACATGGTTACAAAAGGTTAATTACAAAGACACCTTGTAATGAATCTTATCATAGCCTTCCTGAGCTTAGGTGTATAGCTTTCAATATTAGTAGGTGTGGTTGAGGTGTCATAAGGAATATGGAAGAAAATGCCCAATTTTTGAGAGAGACATGAACAAAACTAATAGCAGGAAGAACAAAAGAAAAAAGGTGGAAGAGATGAATAGGAAACTGGGTAGACCTTATGCTCCAGGGGGCCAGAATGTCTCGGATAAACTGAAGCTACATAATCTACTGTTAGAATGGGTTTATACATATCTGCCTTACATTTTTTGGTATTCTTAACCAAATAAGAACATAACTGGCTTTTCTTTTTCTGTATGTAAATACACAATGTAATGTTTTAAAAGTCCTATCTGTAAGGTCAAAATTATAAAGACAGTTCCTTAATTAAATATGAAGATTGCTTACATAAATCCATGATGCATCAGAAGGTGTTGAGGCCAGTTGTAAGGCCTCTCTCTGTGTCTTTGAAAGATCATGCAGATCAGGGAGATTCCTGAGGAATGGAAACAAATGTACACCCATCTCTCAGGAGAGAGCATTCAGACCAGTCAGGCTCACTTCAGTGGGAGCAGTAGCCACATGCAGGCCCACAAATGCTAAGGCATGACTGGGTACACCCAGCATCGGGCTACCAAGGACAGTGCCTGAGGAACTGAATGGATCCTCTGGCAAGGTGGCTGGGTCACTGAATGAAGGGACAGCAGCGGATGTCTTGGGCTGACTTCCAGAAGCTACTCCTGATCTAAATTAGACTAGAGAAGACTCTCTAGTGCTAAGCTAGCAAACAGCAATTGGATTGACCAGCTCATTCAAGGCAGTGGGAGCTGTGCAAATGGGATTTATGCAGCGTTTAAATGCTGGCCAGTGAGTCCCCTGACATTTCTTACATGTTCATTTAGGCTGAGTCTGAAGTGTACAAGATATAATCTGAACACTATATCTTTGGGGTTCTTCCTACCTAATCAAATAAGAATCAAAAATACATATGGAAGAGAATATTTTGGTCTATTTATAATGCAGGTAGTCTAGACAGCTGGTTATAAAAGGAGTATTTACCTGCCTTTTTTTTTCTTAACTGAAGAAAAGCTTTCACACTATAAGCAGGGGAAGCAGGATAGCACCTGTGTAATCCATGCATCTGATGCCACAATGTCTGTAAATGGTGTTGGAGTGTAAGTAGGAAATAGATTTTGCCATTCAGCACATAGCTAAATATGAGCGTAGACTGCTAACTGGGTGCACATACAGGGTATGCAGTCTTGTTTGGGGAAAAAAACCAAAACAACAGACCTGTATTTCTTTTATAGACTTTTTAATTTTAAAATATGACAGAAATACTCTATTACTTTCTGGGGTCAACCTTGCCATTATTCAGATAAGAGATGCAAGCACTATACATTTTCAGAGCCTTCAGACCAGATTTAGGGGGATTTTAGGCACACAGACAACATGTTAGTCTCTACAGAGGAGTAAATATTTTCTATTCTCTTCAAAGCTTCAGGTTGAAAGCCTGAACACAGTAAAATAGATAGAAAATTTTGTTGATTTCAGGAAAATAGGATTTCAACTTTAGAGTTTCATCTTGTGCCTATCAAAGTGAATGAGTAATGCCATTGATTAGGGTGAGATCAAGAATGAGTCACAAACCCTCTGTAGTCACTAATGGTAAAATATAGATTATATCCTTTTAGGACCTTCTAGGATCTTTTTCATGTGAACTTGAAAGAAGTAATGATTAATGTCTAGATAAATAACCTTGGTACCATCTGAAGAGAACAGTTTTCTGCCCTCATGAAAATCTATGGCAGATAACACAGATGTATTGCTAAGCACAATGTATATTTTGGGGGGCTGTTTGTTGGAGTCTTTTGTTGGTTTTTTTCTTCTTTATTCTTTTTTGTTTTTAATGAGGCAGCAGATGTTTACTAAAGACTAATTAGAAGAAATTTGTCAGCATTTGTGGATTTGTTCCTTTCATGATTCAGGAGATAAGCCTGCTTTGTTCTTTCCCTTTTCCTCTCCCTTTTTAATGAAGTGTTTCTTAACAACTACTGATTGAAATTTTCTGCACCCATATTTGATGACAGTCAATTTGGGACAGAGAGCCCTTCTTACTGCATTTGTTTTTGCCACAATGCATCTTGCAAACAGGTTGGTGTAGGTTAGATTCAAAGTGTATCTTTGCACATTGATGCACCTGTGTGTGCCAGGTCAGTCTGGGATGAAGGGCAGTGTCTCACAGCCTGGAGGTTCTTGACACTGAGCCCTGGGTCACTCTGGAGTCTCCTGCACTGCTGGATCTTCAGGGGTCTGAAAGTCCCTGCTTCAGAAGCCAAGGCTCTGATGACCTGATACCTTTTCCTAAGGTGCAGAAAGGTCTTCATATGACCATACCAGTGCTTGGAATTAAATCCCTGTATTTGCTGTCATGCTGGAATAGTGCATTTCTGCAAGGAGAAATTAACATAGAATTTGCAGGGAAAATAAAAGAGAAGGACTGAGTCTTGTTTACTTGTCCAATTCATGTGTCTGAGTTTGCTTACAGGTAGTGTGACTGACTCATAGGTGGTCAAAGAAAAATAACATATTTCATATGGAAAAGAGATCTCTAGCTTTGATTTCATGAGCTGTACTAGTACTTGGATTTGGAGTGTTCACTTGTTATAAGCCTTATTTTTTTATTATTCCTGATTTTCATCCAGGAATAAATCTGGTTGTCTAAGAGAAATTTAGTTCAATTAAGCAACTGCGCTTTCAGTGTGTTCATTGCACTCAGATGCTGATCACCTTGAAATTTTAATGCAACTAGCCGAGAGTGCATACCTGTGGCAGCCCGTTTACATGAATGCACAAAAAGTTTTCCTCCATATTCTGTGCTGGAAGACCTGATGCACAGTCAGTGCAGGAAGAAAGCAGGGATTTCCCCCTGAGGTCACTGTTTGGATGAAAGGTGAGAGGCATCTGCCTTTCACTTTGTACTTCAAGCCAAACCTGTTCCCCTGAAACGCGTGGAAATCAGCAGCAGAGGAGCTGAGTGTCTGATGTGGGGCTGCCCCTGCTGCCTCCCAGACAGTGGGAGCAGCTTCTTGCTAGAAAGCACTTCTGTTGATTATTTTCCATCAATCAGGTCTTTCATATAAAAAAGACAGAAAACAGGGGAAATTACTTATTTTTAATCATTGAACTTTGTTTTCCTGATGGTTTAGTACTATTAGGGAGGCTTAAGCTGATTTCAGTATTTTCAGTGGCTCGAGCAGCAACATAAAACTCTATTTTTCTTCCTGCATGATGCAAGACTGATTTTCAGGATAAATGAAATTGGTTTGCATTAAGTTGGAAGTTTTATTAATAGTTAACAAGTTATTGTGTAGTACTGATCTTGTCTACCTCCTCAGACTTCACAGAGTAGATACTTCTACAGGAAGTCATCTGTAGATATAGCTGGCAATCAGGCAGAGTCCCAGCAGGTAGCGTATGTATATTCTCAATTTCTCAAATAATGTAGACATATTGCAAAAGACTACCTCAAAATCTCTTTAAAACTTCTTCTCCCTTACTGCTACCTCTAGTCGTTGGGCAGATTCCTTTTCTTCAGCAGCTCCAGCCACAGATCTCTTGTCCCATTCCTCACCTCACATGTGCATTGAAATACCCACATTTTCAATCACTGCTGTCTCCTTTTGGGGACCTAGTGGTGGGGCAGATCCAGGAGATGTGGGTGGGGATCCTCACAGCCTTGCAAGTGACTGCACAAGCACCCTCTCCAGTCTGTCACTGTTTCTCGCTGTGAGCATTCCCCATTTGAGCCTTTGCTTCCTCATAGGTACAACCTGAAATACCAGCTGACAGGTGTCAGTGTTGTGGCTCTCCTGAGGCATAAGGCACTTGGAGCAGGGTAACACAGGCCGGGATTTGGCTTATAGGGTGCTGGTTGCCATCCACTGTAGCTGTTCCCTGTTATGAGACATGAATAGTGGCAGATTTCTGCCCGTGTAGATGACACCAGATATTTTTACAATGAGTTTTTACGTTATGGTTTTGTATTTGTTCATTACTGATATTCAACTAATTTAGATTTGGCTGTTTTGATTTCTCACTTGTCCTAAATTGTTGTTGCAACAGCAGTAGTACTGACATGCACTGTGGTTAAACCCTGAAGACACATGAATGCTGAATAAGAATATGATTTTCCTTTCACGTTTCCAGGGTTTGAACTCCCCCACATAGCATGCTTCTTTCTCTTATGTCATGCCAGGTTATTCCCGATGCTGCTTCCTGACTTAAAATCACTTGTCTGTGGTTTTAAGTATACTGCTTTGCTGTACTTCATCAGAGACATTGTTATTTTAGGAGAATCATGTTGCTCCACATCAGTAATTTAGAATATATTGGAGAGACATATTTTTATGTGTATGCATTTATATTTTAAACTCTTATGTTCAAAATTCATGCAGAAAAAACCCCCTGAAAAATAGTGTTTTTTGAAAGGCACAGAGAATTAGTCATCAGAAGTTGTTACCACATTTTTCACTCTGAAAATAAACAGGTACATGAAGGCAAAACAACTTAGTAGAAAAAAATACGTGGATCACCATATGAAGTGCCTTCAGGTAACATAGGTTCTGATCAGAAAAGGGATTCACTTAAGGATTCAATTAGATGCTTTGCAAAGAGACTTCAACAAATCAGAAGACTAGGCAATTACCAAACCATATGAAGTTCAACAAGGGACAGTGACAGATTGTACTCCTGGGATAGGGCAGCCTTAGATGTATGGACAGACAGAAAGAGATACTGGAGAGCAGTGCCACAGAAAGGGACCTGCTGGTCCTGCTCCACACAAAGTTGAACATGAGCCAGCAGTTCCCTGGCAGCCAGGAGGGCCAAGTGTGTCCTGGGGACATCAGGCAAAGCATCACCAGCCAAGCAAGGGAGGAGATTGTCCTGCTCTGCTCTGCACTGGGGCAGCCTCACCTCGAGTGCTGGGGGCAGTTTTGGGTGCCACAGTATGAATGATTGCAGAGTGCTCAAGGGCGGGCAACAAAGATGGTGAAGGACCTTGAGGGGAAGCTGTATGAGAAGAGGCTGAGGTCACTTGTTTAGCCTGGAGAAGAGGAAACTGAGGAAAGACCTCATCACAGTCTACAGCTCCCTCAGGAGGGGAAGAGGAGGAGCAGGTGCCAATACTTCACTCTCATGACCAGTGACAGACTGATGGAAATGGCATGGAGCTGAGCCAGCGGAGGTTGAGGCTGGATATCGGGAAAAGGGTCTTCACCCAGAGGGTGGTTGGGCACTGGAACAGGTTCCCCTGGGAAGTGGTCACAGCACCAAGCCTGACAGAGTTCAAGAAGTGTTTGGACAATGCTGTGACCATGTGTTTGCACATGGTGTGACTCTTGGGGCTGTCCTGTGCAGGACTAAGAGCTGGACTCTATGATCCTTGTGGGTCCCTTCCAACTCAGGATATTCTATGATCCTATGATTTCATTATCCTATATAATTCTTCCAAATTTCTGTATACCTTTTCTAACCTCTACTCTTTGCTTCTGGTATAAGCTGGTAAATCCTAGTTAGGAATGAGTGTGTTCTGGTGTTGTCTGCTTGCCTCCAGAGGGCAAAGGAGGTCAGTGCAGAATCAAGGCACATGCATATGGCAAAAATTAGTTCAGATCAGCTGTGCAAGAATCTGAGCATAATTCAATCCAAATTTGATCAGTATCCAAGTAAGTCACTCATGCAAGTAGTATTCACACACACCTGTGTTTTAGTGAGCAAGGCACAGAACTAGAGCAGTCATGCTTTGTCCCATTCCTCCCCTCATCCTCCCAGAGGGCTTCTTCACCTCAGCTACCTTGTACACATCCCCTCCAATGTGTACCCAGTGCCCTAAGCTGGTGGCTGGTCCCTTCCCTGTGTCCAGGAGAAGGAAGGGCTGGCTCAGCAGGAGGCACCCAGTCCTTCAGTGTCATCTCTTCATGCCTTGCCTGCAGCTGCTGGGCCACCTCTGGCAGCACAGCCGTGGTTAAAAGGAAACTGCTGCACTGAAAAGGCTTGTGGCTCACAGAAATTATATATTCCATCATGCTGGACTCAGAGGAATGACCTGGTTTCTAAAGGAAAAAAGAAACAGGACAACACAATATTTTGCGGTAGTTTTACATTGTAGGATGGAAAGATTTTTAATTCTTTTTAAAGATAATTTGATTTATTTTAACTTAAAAAGGAGAACTATGTGAGCATATTCAGAGATTTGCATGTCATTTATCACTCATTGTAAGTGAGCAGGAGAACTGCACATTTATCTTCTGTAAAATTGCAAGGTAGTGGCTGTCTTTAAAATCAAGAGCCTTTTTGGCTGACAGAAGATAATGTTACATATGTCATTAAAAAGTTGAACTGTGTTTTATGGCTATTTTCAAATATTGCAGTCAATATAAGTGTTCTACAAAACGTGCCTGAACATACTCTATCCTTAAAAATTTGGGAAATCATTCAATATGGGCTTGGAAAAGCAGATTGCAGCTTGGCCTGCCGAAGAGTCAGCTGACAACAATTTTAATGGTCTGTTAATAAAGATCAAGAAACACTGTGATGGATTTATTATTGCAGAGTTTTTTGATTGCTAAAGAAAACAGGATATCAGTTTAATCCTGATAACTCAATTCTCATTTTCTTTTCGTTTTTTTATCTGGCTGAGCATTTGTTGCATTTCAAAGATACAAAATGAATTCTTTACTGATAACTGTGTCTATGTAGAAGAAAATTTATTTTAACATTGGTTCACATGGAAAGGAAGACTAACTTTTCTGTTAAGTGAAATTGCTTATGAATTCCAAAACGTATATTCCTTCATATGATGTTAAAAATGGATATGAGAGTTTTAATTCTTAGAAATAAAAAAAAAAAAAAACCCAAAAAAAAAAACACATAAAAAAAACCAAAACAAAAAAAAAAACCAAACAAAAAACCTGGTAATTTAAGTTTCTCACATCAAAAAAGTGCTTTTTATTTTTCTTTGAAATGTATATTTAGGTAACTGTCTCACTAACTTCAACAGGGATAATGGAAAGTCAGCTCCATTATTCTAGTTGCAGATCTGTGTATGTGCATTTACAATCTTATGTAAAAATGTTCTGGTGAATTTATTTGGGTTGCATGGTTAAATAAAAGGTGGAACTTTGACCTTGCTGTGAAAATGAAAATCTATTTTCTGATTAGTAGCTCTCAGAAGCTTGTCAAAACTGTGGAGAAGGAATAATGGCTGATTAATGAACTTGTATTTGATTACGTGTCTGATGCAGGAAGGTGTTGGCAGGACATGTACTGCCTGTGGCTAGAGCAACCAGAGCTATTGCATGATGCTTGTGGAAATTACTCAGCTGTAAGGAGAGGGAGTGAATGTAACACATTCTTTTTGTGTGCATAATTTGCCATCTTTCCTCATTCATGGCATTGTGACGGTGCAGACCATGATGCTGCTCTAGCTTCAGCTTTAGCTTTAGCTTCAGCCCATGGCCCAGATGCTTGGAGTTGACTGCAGACTGATTTGCTGGGATATTAAAACTCCACTGACTGTAGAAGCTTTTCTGACACATGAACTCCACCAAAGCATATTGTGTTTTTTGGAAATTTACTTTCCTTGAAGAGGTTGACTTTTATGGTTTCAGTTCCATGGCCACCTATATTTGGGGAGAACAGGCTCCTTTGCACAGAGCATGCAAACAGGAAATATATGTTTGTAACAGACTTAGTTTTCCCAACTTGTTGTTGTTAATTTCTATATGTATCAGATATGAAAACCAGATGACGAGAATGAAATTGAGGATATCAAAGAATGAATAGAGTACGTACCTGCAAAATAAGTCAATTTAAATGTGCTAGATTGATTAGATCTGATATAATTTTCAATCGATACTTTCAAATCCCAAAGCATATGATGTTTGCTGGAACACAGAGCAGAGTTGCAAAGCAAGACTATTCCCTCCTTTCTTTATACTTATTTTTTAATTGACATTGCTGGATATACCCTGCCTTTTTAGATTTTGCTTTGTCTGAGATCAACCACATCTATATACATTAATGTGCCACAATTCAGTATGAACTTTGGAAATACACACCAAAAAACCAAAATTCCTATAAATCTCTCATTCAACCAACCAGTCTCTTGTTCAGGCCATGTGCTGTGAAGACCTGTTAGAGGTCTCAAGTACCTAGAGCTGACTTGGTGAATCTTGCAGTAAAGGAAACATTTTCTTGTTTTCAAGCCCTCTTTATGTGTGATTCCCTGTTTTGTATGTGATTCATCACCAATACCAAGATCAGCCTCTCGTCCTCTACAAAATGCCCACCTTTCCCCCAGAGAAACTACATGCTTCTGGCTGCAGTATTGCTCCTGTGAGTAGCAATGGAGCCATCCAAAGAAAACCAACCATACTCTATTTTTCCATCAGCCTCCAAACAAAAATTGGAGAGAGGGGACAAAAAGCGATAAGAGGAGCCCTCTAATAGACCTGTCAGAGGCCCCTGGCCCTAACCTTGCCAAGCATGTATGTCCAGTGCACAGCATCTGTCCCAGCTCAAACCCAGGCTCTGCTAGGGCTGGCTTTTGAGATAGTCCAATGTTAACGGAGGAAACTTTCATTTGCCTGTGCAGCATACAGTGAAAAACTACCTGAGCCAAAACTGACTCAAGGTGAAAAGTTTAGGCCGTTTCATTTTTTTTTCCCAAGAACCCTCCTACACGTGAAGGATTGTGAGCCCTGAGGGAGCACAGGTTGTGGTACTTTGTGGGTCACTACAGGGGAGTGACCAAGGCACTTCCGCGCCAATTTTTTATCCCGAGGTAAGTATCCAATGCAGAGTGCTGCAGAGGGCCAGTAGTCCTGAGGTCTGAGTGACCCCCTTATGCCTGTTAGGGCTTTCTTCCAGCACTTTTGAGTGCACCTAAGCTTATGCATCATGTGAGTGCTCAGGATCTGGGCATGTCGGTGAAGATGTAGACATGAAAGAGGTCAGAATGGGAAAGCTGGGAATAACTTGGAGACAAAAAAAAGCAAAAGACTGTTTACAAAGCTAGACAAAATGCAGAGAGATACTCATAAATTACATAATGTCATTGAGGTAGTTTTGTTGATGCAGTTGGTTTTGCTTTGGCTTCTTTGCCTGAAGAATACTGGAGGGACAGAAAGGAACAGAGCAGTAGCTACTGTGCTTTAGCTGTTCCCAGATGGTGGCTGGCATTTTAGGGACATTCTCAACTGGCACATGTCAGACTAGTGATATGGTTACTATGGACAGGGGCTTTGATGAACCAGCCTTAGAACTGCAGAGATTCAATGACTGTAGATGTGATTTAGAATTGAACCCTATTTCTGCAAATTGTCTAACCACACCTAATTTCTATAAAAGTAATTGTGATAACTGTAGGTTGCTTTGGGACTACATTGAACTGGTTTTGGGAAAAAAATTTGGTATTTCNATAAAGAAATTTTATCTACTATAAAAACCTGCGGAGCAAAGAAATAAAAAAAAAAAAAAAAAAAAAAAGTGAGAAGTGGAAATAATTATTTCCAGAATGCCGTATGTTACAAAATATTAGCAAAACAGTTTAGTGCTCGAAATATTTTATTATTATAATTTGAAACAATCTGCTATAGGCAAAAAAAGATTAAAATATGGATATATATAAATGTATTATGTCATCATAAATTATTTTAATTTTCAGTTACAAGTGATACCTGAAATGTGAAAGATCTTAACAAAATATTGAAGGATTATTTGAGTTTTTCAATTACAAGCAGCAATGCAAGTAACATTTCTCCTAATTTTTTTTCCTCCTTTGCCTCAAGGAAATGTTTATTTTGTTTCCTAAACAAATTATGTACTTCATATATTTCATTATTTAGTTCCATTCCAGTATGTGCAATTTCCTTTAAAATTATTGTGATGTCTGTATTCTTTATATTTACTGGACATGTGCAGTCTAAGCTAGTCTGTGACAGATTTATCTTAGAATCACAAAACCATAGAATAGTTTTGGTTGGAAGGGACCTTTAAAAGTCCAACCCCTTCATCCTGGGCAGCAGGTTAAAGTGGGAGCTTTGGTGCTGTCTCTTAGAAAGAATTCTTAGCAATGACAGAATTATCAAATGTGAAACCTTAACTGCATGGAAGTACTCTTTTCTTCAATAAAACAGCAAGAACAAGAAAAATAATTTAATTATATACTTTCAGACAGGTCCAATGTTCTAACATAAAGTTTCAACTAGAATTGTCTTTTCCTCATTCCATTCCATGTCAAGGTATTACATTTTCAGGGAAGAATTATTTAATTTACCCTCAAAGCATTAAAATATATTTTAAGGTTTATTGAAATACATTTTTTTTTAAGAAAAAGTTTTGCAATCTACTGAATCACCAAGAATGAGGATGTCAGTTTTGTAAATATGAATTAAGGATTGCATTGCTACTGGAAACTTCACAAGTAGTCGCAAACATATTATCTCCCCATAAAATGTAGTTATATTTTAGTACATAATTAGAAAAGTTGTATTTGTGGCT
>WEZZ01016812.1:108496-123921 GCA_013400585.1 Chloropsis cyanopogon
TGGAACATTCCTTTAAACAAAGTTTGACTAAATGTACTATATTTAGACTTGTACTTTTCCACTGTCAAGATGTTACATCTCAAAACTCGGCAGAATGTCCTCAGGGATACACACATTTCTGTATTCTGTGAGGAGGCAAGAAAAGGTGTGGCTGGCATGAACAAATCTTGGTCAAATGCTTTCTTTAATTCTTCTACTGCATGCTGGGTTAGCTTTTCAAACAATTAAGAAGTAGAGAATGTTTCTCTTTCACTTTTCTCTTGATTAACCCTCTGCTGCTCAGGTACTAGCCAGTTTATTAATATCTGGAAATAAGATCTTGGAGTGGAATAAGAGAAGCAAAGTTCAGGACTTGCAGTAGCACCACAGGAGTTCTGCTGTGCAATCTCATTGAGCCCCATTCAGTGCTTTCCATCTCACTCTGTGCGCTTCAACCAAACCCCTTCTTGACCCAGAAACAGAGCTAAGAGTCTGACCCAAATAGCCAGAAGAAATTGGCTCAGAGCATCTTTTACATTTTTGATCGTGCCCCTTCACTAGCCTCCTATGCCTTGGAGTCAAGCTGTTATACCAGTGCCATCAAATACTTCTGTACTGAAGCGATATTCCTGCATGAGACTGCCCTGTGGAGAAATTTCCAGGATATGATTTATAAAGCTACCACCAGAGATTGTACCTTCTTAGAGGTCAGTAATGCAAGATTTGTTCCTGTACATATAAGGAATTCATTCAGGGTATGTGACTCATGGTACTGTGTCCTTTCTTTGGAAAATCATGTTATGATACTTTGCCCTTTCTGCAGGAAATCATATCGGCTTTTTACACTTGTAAATTTTGTGCTGCAGAACAATAGCCGTGGGTTGCAAACGGAAGATACAGCCTTAAATGTTCACNCATGGGTTGCAAACGGAAGATACAGCCTTAAATGTTCACGCCCTTTGTCAAAACTTCTTAACAGTGAAATAAAAGGCCACAGGACTTCATTTCTTGTGAGTGGAACAGTTCTTAGCTTCTTCCCCCCAGTATCCACCCTGAAGGATCCAGTACACAGTCCTTGATAGTAAAAGGAATCAAGTAAGACCAAGTGTTTAAGAAGCCTTTAAAGATGCTATTTGATACCAAGCTAACATACAATTTGGTGTCTCCTCAATGCAGCTTCAGGCACCTTAGTGTCTATCTTTAACATCAACTGTGTAAAACTATAAATGAAACTACATGAAGCATATAAAACTATATGAAGCATTTAGCACTGTAACTCTGAAAAACAGCTGTACTTCATTCACAACATCTAGCATAATATGTCCTTGAGAAAACTGGGTATGGCAGGCAGTTTATTACTGTTTTCTAGCAATGCTGTTTTAATTGACAGACATATTTTGAAAAGTAATATTTTTGAGGGGATTGTTCATACACTTTCTTTCAAATACTTTGTATAGTGGTTATGCAAAGAATAAGATTTCCAAGTAGGCAATCCACTGTTTATTATCATATGTGAAAACACTTTGTCACTTACAGTTTTCTGCTGTCTCCTTGCTAGCTATTTTGATCAGTTATTAGAGAAACCAAGCATTTTCTCCCTAGATCTGCAAGAGCTCAGTCTCAACTTATGCAATGCCCTCTTTTCACTGAATGCACCATACTTTTGTTACAGAACCAGCCCACTGAGCACCTGAAAACTTAATGTAGAGATGTACAGTAGAATTAGTTAAAACATTTCCTGTGTTTTATATAAGTAAAACCATGAAAGAGGAAAAAGAAAAAAGGGCATCAGAGGAATTTAAGTTACTGAAGTACAACAGAATCAATTGCTTTATACTCTGTGGTAAGTAATGAAGTGGCTCACAGGATCCTTCAACTTTAACTAATGGAAAGATAATCTATTGCACTTCCTTATAACAGTTCACTGAAATTCAGGGCTTTTTCCCTCCTAAAAATATTATTATGATCTGTAACAGCGAGTAAATGTGAAGTATCTCAAGTATGTTTGGGTGAGATCACACATCTTTCAGTATGTTAGAAGGTAAGAAGACTGTCATCTGAAAATGGCTTGGAGATCATCCCTATGGATCTATTTGCACTTAAACAAATATTTGGATTTTCTTCTTGAAGCATGAGTTCCAGAAAACAAAAGGCAAAGCACTTACAAACACAGCACTTCTAGACACTGGAGATCTGTCTGAAGATACTGTTATCAAAGAAATACAACTCTGCATTACATATGTAGATGGCAATAAAATATTTTTTATGAACTGTGTTCTGTGTCGCAGTAGGGCTGACTGGCCAGCGTGGTTATGCTTTCATTGGCTCATAACTTCCTCAAGATTCTGTTTGACACCAAGTCTGAAAAAGTATTGGAAGAGCAGTTCATTTAAAGGGGAGTGTCAGAATTTAGTGGTACTAACGTCTGACTGTATGAAAGTTTTTATTAAGAAAAGGGAAAAATTAATTTTGGGGGAGGAAAGGACAATACCGCTTGACAATAAAACAAACCATAGCTCCTCTGCTTTTTAATGTTTATGAGAATGCTTTACCCTCAAATGATGCAAGATGCCTTTGTAAAATGCAAGAGGCATGGCAGACCACAAAATTTAGCAAGATTTTCCTATCTGCAATATGCTATGGCAATCTGCCCTCAAAAGTCCAATTACCTCTTTCAAAAGACTTGTGTGATTGTGCAAGCTGCACACAATTTATTCCTAATTCTTTTTCTTCAGAGTAATAATGCTTATACTTGAAGAAGGTTCTTGTTATAAAATCAAATGGAAAAGTATTTAAATAGTCAAAACACTGCTGTGGATACCAAACATGTGTGATACACCCTGTTTCCCAGGACAGAATATTGCCTAGACTAATCACCCTGTGATGCTGGTTTGTTGACTGAGACATCATTGCCTTATTCAGACCAATTTACAAAATGGAAACACAGCTTCTACATCCAGACCACTTGGTCATAATGTGCTACATAACAGGTAGCACTTTGTTATGATGAACACACACCATTACAGTGCTCCTGAAATCCCTATTTATATCACCACTAGAGGCTTACTCTCCTTTGCTATTCATGCAGTAAAAATCTGCCAAACCACTCCTCCAAGGCCCTGCAGCACTTTAAAGCTTGTTTTGCAGGCTTACTTGCAGTCCATGTAGGAGGGGTGGGGAATGTTTATGGTACAAGCAAGCCCTTGTGTCATCCAGTGTGAGTAACTTTGGAAAGTGAATGCTATAGCTAGCTCATGCTCCCTTGTCATCACACCTCTTAAAAGCAGTATTACATGTTAAGACTGTTGAGAAATAGTGAACTGTAATGTGCTGTCTCAAAGTTCTAATTGACCTCAACATTTTTGATCACGTAAGTAAACACTGCATGCATAAGAAAACATATAAAATGAGACTATCTTGTTTTCTACCTTCTAGCTTCAAAATGTAAAGGCAAAACCTTAGTTTTCACACAAGTTACAGAAAGGCCAATACTATTCAGTTTAAAATTTACTGTACATCTCATTTGAAAGATTACTGGTTTTCTGTGAATTACAAAACAAAATTCTGCTTCTAGAAGAATTATTTCTTGAAATATAATATTTAATGCCAGAAAGGGTGTTTAGTTTGATGCCCTTGTGCAGAGAATGCTGAATACATACAATACAATATTACACAGCAAAAAGCCTAGAAACCTTCTGGTACTGAGGCTAAAATAATTTTTTAGAGGGGAATACCTTAATATAAAAATTGCTCGTTTCATGCAACTTGAAAATGAGCATCATATGAAAACAAGTGTTGCATATTTATTTATTAAGGCTAATGACAATTGAGTTTCATAAAACCAGAGAAAATAAAATTCCTTTTTAAAAGTGCAAACAAGGTCCAATGGCCAAATAAAGAATTATATAGAAAATAGAATAAACAGGTAGAACATTCTTAATGCAGAAGACATGGGAAGCATGGAGGATAAGAAGAATGTAAAATATTTGTAGGTGGGTAGACATTATGCACCTATTTATTCACACCTGTGATGCCTATATTCATCTTTGAAACAAAATCATTTAATCAAAAAGGATTTCAGCACCAGGAAGCCATAACTTTAGTTTGCAGAAATCTGTTTAAATGATGAATTGTTTGGACCACTGGCTTGTTTTATATCTATGTATTTCATTCAGCTGAGTACAATCTCAATGCCAAACAAATCCAAATATTCTGCCTCCCTTCACTTTTCCTAAAAGTGTTGACAGTCATAATAATGATGGTATTTATTAAAATACTATTAAAATTCTGATAATTCAGTATCTGATTCATGTGGTCTGGGGTAGAATGAAGACCTAATTCTGTGCTGTTACTCCCATTGCACTATTGAACTATCAGAAAGATGCTTTGAAAAAGCAGCCAGCACTCTCTGTGTTATCCCATACTGCCCCATCAGTAACAAGGGAGAAATGTAGCAGCATCAAGAGGGGTAAGGTAAAAGGCAGCCTACTATCAGGTGATGCAGCTGGCTGTTGATTCAAACTGGTAGAAAATAAATGATAGTTCCTAGGTAATTTATCATAGAGCTTGAGCAGTCAGAACACCTGAGTGTTGAAAATTTAAATCACAACTGATCACAGCTCCATGGTACAGTCCTCAGGTTCCTCTTTATTTTGGCATGGAAAAAAACTTTTGGGGAAGAAATTATGGTCACACACGAAGTCTCTGTGCTTTGCTAAAGAAAGCAAAGTAACAGCTCCCAGTGCTCTGTGCTGTGCATCAATACTAAGAAAACCATTCCTCTGACTATGTTTTTAAATTATTGTAGCTCAATCTTGCTTTTTCAATCAACCTTTTTCAAGTGGGAATTTTGTACCTTATTAGAGGAATGACTCTGACACATTGTAAGACTTTGGGAAACAAATCTTGAGTATTGCTGCTTTATTTTGGTAAAGTATCATTCTCTTAGGTAAGTCATACATGAATAGACCATTATACTTAATGATAAACTGTTTCCAGGTTGATTTTTTTAAAAATTAAACACGCATAGTGGGTTACAAGCTTTTCTCAGTACCCCTTCCTTCTGTAGGCACTTCATCTCTTAATTGTAACAGATTTTCCATTCCTGACAATAACTTTGCAAGACAGTAAAATTTTATTTTGGGTTTCAAAAAAACCCATAAAATATAATCTCTTCTCCTAAAGGCCTTGAATTCTGAAGATTAGCTTTAATTTTTGAAAACCAAAGAGTCCCTTATCCTATGTCTGCACATTGAGGAACAGTGCTATGAAATTCCTGTGCCAACTATTTGTATTACAGAGTGCAAAGCAGCATCTGTGGAGTCAGGGCATGAGCAGGCTCCTCTCCCTGCCTGCCAGCAAGCTTGGCAGTGCAGCTGCGCCAGCACAGAGGGATATTTGTGTGCTAAATCTAAACCTGATGTAGGATACATTCCCTGCCCTTCCAGGATCACAGCTGGCTTCTCAGGGCAGTCTACAGCCAATATAATATAAAAAATTAATATAATATAATTAATATAATATACCCAGGATGTTTGGCAAAATCTCCTGGTTGTCCTTCAATGCTTTCTTTTTCTCACATTTGTTTCCCTGTGCAGAGTACAACTTCAGAACCCTTAAGACTTAGACATCTGGGAATGTTCTGAAGTCTATTTGGATTCTTTTCCAGAAACACTTTATGTTCATGACTCCTCTTTAAACTAAGTTATCAACACTGGTACTTGGTGAGATTTCCAATTTTCTGGATAAGACAACTGAAGTGGAAAAGCCACACCATCTTGTATTCACTTCAGGAGATTAAAAAAAGAGAGAAAAATGAAAGCAAAATAGATATTCTCCCTCTCTGCTTCAACATCCATAGCCATTGAGGTGTTTTGTATCTCCCTGAGTCCCCAGACCTGATCTTCTGAACTTCCTCCATCTGCAGAGGTCACCCCCTTTAGACTGCAAGTGACCCAAGGAAAGCACTTGCTGAGAACTTCTGGTTCCTGAGCAGGGGCACAGGGTGGTATCCTGGCAAGTCCTTACATCAGACTGGCTGGGCAGGGTGAGGTGAAGGCAATGTTTTACTCATGTCCAACTTAGTGTCCTATTTCCACAGCAGCCAGCAGCAGCTGGTAATTAGGGAAAGAATATAGAGGAGGTCAAGTACAAAAGGACACTGTGCTGATATTTTCTCTGAGCTTTAGGAAGTCTGTGGCATAGGGGTTTCCAGAAAACAGTTTGCATTAACATTCTTTTGCTTATTGGGTCTTGATGGGCTTTCTATGAATTTTTCTAATCACTTTCTGAACAATTCATAGTTTTGTCATATAGAACATCCTGTGGTAATGAATTCTGTGATTCAGTTCTGTTGTGTAAATGAAGGTTCCCCTTTTTAAAAATATTCATAGTAATTTCATTAGATGCCCCTAATCAGGGGCATCTTATCACAAGAGATGTGAATAATTTTTTTCTGATCTATTTTCTGCTTACCTACATTCTATTATTTTCTCTGCTTTCCTTGAAAGCCGCAGCTCAACAACTTTGCTTTTCTCTACATTTTCTGAGTACATTGCATCTTTTTTTGACAGTGTGACCAGCAGTTCAATCTATATTCATTTGAAGAATTTACAGAATAGTGTAACCATAGCTTTTTTCTAATAATTCATATTTATTTTGCTTTTTTGATGTCTATTGACTGACACTTTCATATATCTCTACTGGATAGTTCATGTAAAGCTCATCACTGTATATGTATAAACAGAGGCTCTTAGAGGAAAACTTGTCTTTATCCAGCATTTATCAACAGTGAATTTCACTTGCTGCTTTGCTTATGTTTTGTATTATGAAACAATTTTTAACTTTTTTCAGCATATTTTACTTTTCTACATAATTTTGTACCATCAGCAAACTCCATTGTCTTGTTATGCTCTCCTTAGCCTAATAATGCTGTAAGTTCAAAAACATGCATCTCTGCGGGGCTGCATTGAGAAACTTTCTTCCTCTTCTGTGAAGTCTGGGCTCTTGCTTACTGTACTTTAAAGGATACTAAATGATGAGCCATCTCATCCTACAACAATTTCATTTCCTTGCTGCAGGACTTTGTAAAAAGCTTACTGAAAGTACAAGTACACTGCTATCAACAGATTATTCTTATCACATGATTATTGACTCCTATAGAAAACTATAGATTTGCCAACCATGATTTAAAACAGTTGTTGATTTTTGATTTTTCCTTATCCAGATGCTTTCTAACTTTATTATTACAATTTTAACTTTATTATTACAATTTAATTTCTTCATGAAGTCTTGAGTAATACCAGAGGTACTTTGATACCACAGAGTTCATCAAGGCTTTCTGTGCAAAAAAAAAAACAAAACAAAAAGGAAAGTTACTGAGGCTATAAAACAAGTCTAAAGTATTAAAAGGTTGTGGTGCTGGGTTTTTTCAGAATTGTTTTAGTGATCCTGTCCTGGCTTCAGATAGGACAGAGCTCATTTTCTCCTTAGTAGCTGGTATGGCGCTGTGTTTTGGATTCAGTATGAGAATAATGCTGGTAATACACTGATGTTTTGGTTGTTGCTGGACAGTGCTTACTCTGAGTCAAGGACTTTTCACTGTCCCATGCTCTGCCAGTGAGGAGGTGCAGAAAAACTTGAAGGGACCACAGCCAGGGCAGCTGACCTAAACTGGCCAGAGGGATATTCCATACCACAGAATGTCATGCCAAGTGTATGAACTTGGGGAGCTACCTGGAAGGGGACTGATCAGGGCTTGGGAATGGGCTGGGCATCAGTCAGCAGGTAGTGAGCAATGGCGTTGTGCATCACTTGTCTTTCCTGGGTTTCACATTTCTCCCTCCTTCTCCTTTTTGTAACAATTAGTAGTAGTAGTTTCTTATTATTATCTTTCACTTTGTTAATTATTATTATCTTTTACTTTGTTTCAGTCATTAAACTGTTCTTATATCAATCCATGAGTTCTATTTTCTTTTCTCTCCTGGTTGTCCTCCCCATCCCATTGGTGGAAGGAGGAAGGGAAAGTGCAAGAGGGGATCCTTTCCTTCTGGTGGTGGGAGGTCTGTTGGCTGTGCCTCAGGGATGGTAGAGACTGTCTCCACCAGTCAATTCAGAGCCCTTGATACTTTCTACCCCCTCTTTAGCTCTGCCACCAGGCTGAGCAGCTCATCCATCTGGCCACACCCCACACAGGAGTCATCAGCTCTTCTGCACCAGTGCCACTGCCAGGCTCTGGCATGCTCTGCAGCCTGACACCTGGACGTTTCCATGGCAGCTCCATTTGTGTCAGCTCCAGAGCATGTCTGCTGGAGCAGCCTTGCAGTCTTCAACAACACAGATATGAGCCATACCCAAGGCAGAACTTCAACAACAGATTAGTAGGAACTCAAGAGGCAAGCTCCCATTCAAATAATTTAATTTTTCCTTTCTATTTAATACAAAAATAGATCAAGGCTAGACAATAGTTATTTTTTCCCTTCTCTTCTCACTGAGGTTCACTAAAATTACTAAAGTTCACGACTAAACTAGTATGCTGTATCTATTTCTAACATAACATAATTTATTAATATTAGGACCTATGGTTGGAAGAAACAAGCTTTTAACTTCTGAGAAATACAACAGCCTGTTTCCTTGATAAAATGCATGTCACTAGTGCTTCACCCTTAACCCCAGTCAGTCAAATTCTTACAAATTCTGAGTCGTGATCCTGAAGCCGTGGTGTAAAAACCTTGACAGATTAATTAATTACCTATGAAAAGAACAGTTATTTTGAGATTTTGTACACAATATATGTTCACAATATTTCATCCTCAGATGAAATACAAGGAAAATAGCAATACATGTCTTTAGTAATTTTAAATGAAGCCTACAGAAAATCCCATCTAAACAAATAGGAGACTAATAAGAGGCACATAGGATCTGTAAAGCTGTGTATGTGCATAGGTTCTCAATGGTGTGTACAACCTTGCAGCTAAATGTGGCTGAACACAACAGACAACATACTGCAAATCATTTCAGGGGAAATGGTAACAGTAGCCAAAGCCAAGATAATAAAATGTGGGAGAGACACAGGAGTTAAGACAGGAAATCTCAGGGGAAAAAGCTACTGTATAAAGGATAAAGTTTCTTAATTCAGAGATAATACAGTAATGGACAACCTTCAAATGATTTAGCTAGCTAGAACCAATGGATTTAATTTTTCAGGATAAATTGTAGCAATTATCCCCAAAAGGGCAGAGTGAATAACCATCCACAAGTTTTCTACATGATATTATGGGAGCAAATGAATCAGGCATACACTTGTGATGTGATGCCAGTGGGGGAGGGGAGAGACACCAGATGTTCCTTAAGAAGCAAGATTTAACAAGAAAGAAAAAGCAGAACTTCCTCCTTGTAAGATCAACATACTTCTGGGTTTTCATTCAAAAGAAAATTTCAGGAATGTCCTGCACAAATTTAGGTGGCTCAGGAAAAGGTATGTGCAAAAGGCTTTCATATGCTTACTTTACTTAAGGGAAACAACTACAAAAAAACAAGTAGCAAAGACTGGAGCAGAATTCAGTATTTTTTTAACTAATCCTTAATCCTAGAATGCACTGCCTAAGCAGGAGCAACTAAAATAGAAAATCAGTAATTCTTATTAGAATAAAAAATTTGCAATCAAAAGGATCAGCTGTTGCCATTAGCCTTATTCTGGTTTAAGATAAATTCTGATGATATTTTGGACCCATTTCTCCAGTAAATACCACTGTACTTTAGATGGCATTTCTACATAGAACTGACTGCTCATCACTGTTCTTAAGCTTGTGATTTCCAGATGTTTGAGAAGAATAATTTTTTTCTAGTGTATTGAAAGCATCTTGTATCTTAGATATCTTCAGGTCTAAAGGTTGCAATGAAAACACATAGCCTATTACTAAAAGCCATAATGTTTTCTGAATTGAAACTGATTTGGTGACAACAAAGCATAATGAGGGTATGTGACAAGTAGTTTACTATTTCTTCAAACAGACAGAACTAGTTTATTATATCACTTTAAAGACATTATTAATTTGAAGATTATTAATGCTATAACCCTAAGAAGGACTGTGGCTTTCTAAAATATGTGGCATTTCCTATAAACATGAGGAATACAGCCAGTCATGAGGTGCTGAGATATTGATCACAAAACATTTTTCATGTTAATGCTCTGAATCAAGGCTTTCATTTGAAATCTGAGTTGTGTTATGATTGCTCAGTCTTCAGAAATGGTATAGAACCAGACTGAACTTTAACAACTGTATCCTACCAGAGGGACATTTTATTTTATCATGAACTAGTCAATGTAATAAGTGAATTGGAATCTGGCTCTATTGTTTCTGAGCAAGTACGAGCTACTTCTTTACAGGGATACAGTGCATTAACAACTTGATAAGCCCTTAGTGAGTGTTAAGTTAAATATAGTTACACTTCTATGGCAAAAAGGATAAAAAAAGATTGAGTCAGTACTGTTTGCTTAGGATTCAAATATCTGAATGATCAATTTTCTGAACACCTTTCATATGGAATTATTTATCATTTGCATAATTTATGCCTCTGTGGAGGACAAGATTAGCTAGTAAATATTATGGAGTCATCAATTATACTGTCAGTGTTTTCCACATTGAGTTGCAAAACACATGATGAAAGAAAAAAAATGTCAGTGAATCAATGACGCAAAGACAGAACGTGTGTCTACTGAAAATTGACTCTGTTCAGCAAATGCCATAACTAGTGATCATCCTTAAACTGCATGGGTGTCTCTATGAACATGCATTCACACCCCCTGGGGTCCAAATTCAATTTCATACAACTCCCTGAAAGAACAGAATGTTCTGTTTATAATAAGCCACTGTTGACCAGATAAATATGAGCTAAAGACCTGGAGGTCATTTCATGTTTATTGATAAGGTAGTCTATATAAAGAGCTGTGTAGCTGAAACTGAAATTCTGCCATAAACATGGAGAAGTCCCCATATTATGTGCCTTTGTTCTCAAGCCATGTTCGAAAACTTCCATGTTGATATCACTGATATTCTAACAAATGTCGACATGTTATTGTAGAACAGATCATCCAACATCCAAACGTAAGTATACTTTGGGAAAACAATAAAAAAATACATATTTAGTCTGAGAATATTCATTTTTGTAACGCTAATTCTTTCGCTGTTTTATGAAAAAAAAAAGCATAAAACCAAGTTGGATGGGGACTACAATTCTATAATTTTGCAGAGAAGCTGGGTAATTGCAGGCAACAAGGCTTGTTAGTTACCTGAATCTCAGAAAATTCAGACCATATGCAGCTGAAATTGGGTACATCCAAAAGTGTCAAAAAATTTTGGCATACTTTTAAAATCTGATAAAATTATTTTGCAAGATGAGGTTAAGTGGAGTAAAATACCCTTAATTTATACTCACTTCTGCTGGGTTTCATATGCTTTCCTGTAACTATGCTATGTATGCCAGTACAGGACACTTGTGAATCAATTAACATTTTTCATGTATATGTTAGAGTATGCCCCAGATTTGATTGTATGTTTTATTTGCATGGTGTTTCTATCTTTACTACCTAAATTTAAAGTATTGTATGAAGATTTTTGAAATCTGGCTAGAAAAGCAAAAATTGCTTTGTCGTTAAATGCGAAATGGACTTGTTGGACTGTCCTGATTATAAATAGTCTCTCTTGGATTAGATTAGATACCAAACAAACAAACAGAACTATAATATTTGTGTATTCAACTTCTTGGTAAAAAGACAAAATCACACAGTGAATGTTACAGCACTTAGCTATTATGAAATTAAACATAAGGACCAGTGCATCTTTTGATGCTAAAATATATTGTAGGGGTAGCTGAGATGTATTGTAGCTGAGATGCCCAAGGTCCAAATGTTCTCCTCAGCCTGGAGAAAGCTCATATCTAGGTGTGGTACCTTTATTTTATACAGCTGCTTAAAAAATTAAAAATTTATTGAGCCATATTTGAAATACAAACACAGCAGGCATTTGATTCAGTTTTCTCCCTTGAAAACAACTCTCCTAGAAGAGATGCTGTTATGGCTTTCTGTCATTTTCAGTTGTATTTCAAGAGTAATTGCATGCAAAAAATAACCTATACTTGAAGTATCCCAGTCTAGAATCAGGGACTGCCAAATTCCCTTGTTGCCCATGTTTATTCTGTCTTGTCAGTTCTTGACATTCTGTGCTAAATAGTGGTCAAAGTAGAGAATGGGTCCCATGTCATATCAATCTTACAGGGAGCTGGTTAATAAAATCAGAATTCTATCCCTACCTGCTGAAGTCTGAAATTCCAGGTTTGCCATTTCTGAAGCTAGTATGCAGATGGGAGTTTCTTTCTTGTTGAGTGCCTAATCTGAAAAGAGGATTTGGTACTGTGAAACCTTACAAACAGCCACACCAATCCCATACTTCTCTTGTGAAGAACCTGGTTTAAACACACCCATTTATTTAGTGTCACCTACTGGTTATCTCTTTTCAACTTCTCCCAAAATTATACTAACACTGAATTTCCCTTTGGAATAAATTGAACATTCTTAATCACAAAAATAGATATGTGCAAATGCTTTTGCTTCTAGAACTGTGCGCTTCCATACTTCGTCATTCAAATTAGTTTGTTCCTAGGGAAATAGGCCTGAGAATGTGGGAGTTCTGCATGCCTGAGTTCTGGTCCCTCCTTCAGGGACTGCACGTGCATTCTGCATTCTGTTTAATTTTTACTGACACAGCATTGGAAACACTGCAGTATGTTTTTCTGTGTCTTAAGAATTTATCTTTTTCACAAGGAAACAAAAACCCAAACCAATCCTGAATTATTTTACATTACTAAAAATAATAGTTTCATTAAAAAACTAGGTTTCATTAAAAATTAAGAAATAGGTTAGGCTTTTAAGCAGTTCTAATTCAAATTCATATTTTTGCCAATTATGGGTTTTGCAACCACACAAATGGTAGTGTTTTGACCAGAGGTGGTAGTTTAGAATACTTAACGAAGGCATGCAGCATCCTCATAGAATGACTAAGGAAGCTCAAATGGGGCATTCGGTTCAAGCTGCCAGAATTACATACTTGCCTAGAGGTTGTTTATTTACAGATGACTGCTGACTAATTGCCAAATGACTGACAACAAGACTGTCACCAAGACTTGGAAAGCATGCACAAACCTCCTTTCCCACAAAGCAGAGTGAGGGGTTTCTCTTAGTGCCTGGTGCACTTTTGCCTGCAGCTTGGTCACACTGCAAATTTGGCAAGACATATTGCAAGGGGCCATATCCTGTACACCAGGCATGTGAACTGGCCCAGCCCTAAGGAAGTTGAACAGCATCTGCTGGCATTTTGCTGGATTAGTTGCTACAATTTGCACTTACTTTCACAAGCAACAAATCTGTACCTGAAGCAGTGATATCACTACCACTTGCTAAGGTTTTATCTTTTTATTCTCCTATGAAATACTTTTATATATAACTGTGTGTTCCGACTTTGGAAATACTCTTACCCCATTGTGTCCTTTTCTAGCTGACCAAAATGGATCCCTGCTCTCTTTCCTGTCTTTTAGGATGCAGCTCGATCAGCTTCTACCTGCTCTGGTTTAGGATTTGGAGATTTAGCTACAAAACCAGGTTGTGCAATAGATTAGCATAAAGTGTAATAAAATATGACATCATAAATGCAGACATATTGTGTGAGACACTTCTGTAGTCACTGAACGTGGGTTTGTGTATAACACCAATATGAAGGCATCTCTATTTGTGCCACAGTTTGATTTCTCATTTTGAGCTAATATGCGCTGACACAGAGGCTGACATGAAACTTCCTCTGTCACTCCCTCCCTCCCCTCCCTTTCTGCTCTCCCAGCCACTTAGACTCATCTGTAATTTTGCAACTTGTGCTTCTACAGGTGTTTACACACAACTCAAACAGATCTGGAGATCTAACTGGGAATAATTGTAACCTCAAAACAAAATAATAATAAATTAACAAAAAAGTTTAGTAAGTTTTTACAAAACTAAAAAGTACTTTTAAATTTATCAGCTTTACAACACAGTTCATTCACCTGCCAGATGAATCTTTGTGCTTACACTTGTAGCATGAGAACAGAAACAAGCAATTAAAAAGCAGGTAGGACCAGTTCCTTTTTTTGGAGGGACAGTTTTAAGTGGCTGAGATACAGAGACACTCTTTTCTCCACTGATACCACAGGCCAGAAGATAAACCCAGAAGAGATCCTTGTTGCACATTTGGATTTGTTAGTCCTCCTCAGCAAAATCCTGGCTGTTTCCAGACATTTTGAGGACAGAAAGGTAGAATGATCTGTAAAGGTGTTCAAGATCAATTTAAGCATAAAAAATTATAAATATTGTAGAACCCATTTATATTTGGTTTAGCTTTGGGGCAAAAGGGACACACATTGCCTATGTATGGAGTTCATGTTGCTCCTACCAATCAAAAAGGAATGCTGCAAAGATTTTCACATGAAAATACAGGCTACAATCTTAAGTACCAGTACATTAGATTTCTAAAGTGACACTGGACTAAGTCTGGTAAGTTTTCAGAGCAGAGATCTTTGCTAAAAATCTTGCTAGCACAGATGTGGTACAACTAATGCATAACCAAGTTGAAACAGCATTTTAAAGCCCAGAATGTATATTTGTGTTGATGATACCTACCGAAGTGTCATAGAATGGTTTGGGTTGGAAGGGTCCTTAAAGGTCATCTAATTCCAACCCTCCTGTCATGGACAGAGACACCTTCCACTACATCAGGTTGCTCAAAGCTCTGTCCACCCTGGCTTGGAACAATTCCAGGGATGGGGCATCCACAGTGTCTGTGGGCAACCTGTTTCAGTGTCTCACCACTCACAGTAAAGAATTTCTTCCTAGTATCTAAACCTGACCTCTTTCAATTTAAAGCCATTACTCTTTGTAAAAATTCCCTCTCCAACACTCTTGTAGGTCTCCTGTAGGTAGTGAAAGGTGCTTTAAGGTCTCGTGGAGCCTCCTCTCCTCCAGACTGCACCTCAACCCTCTCTGTCTTTATAGAAGAGGTGCTTCAGCCCTCAGATCATCTTTGTGGCTCTCCTATGGACTGTTTGAACCAGTCCATAGGTGTCCCCATCCTTCTTGTGCTAGGGGGCCCTGAGCTGAATGCAGCGCTCCAGGTGGCTGCTCCAGGTGGGAGAGCAGAGTAGAGGCGGAGAATCCCCTCCTTCGACCAGCTGGCCACACTTCTCTTGATGCAGCCCAGGATACAGTTGGCTTTCTGGGCTGTGAGTGTGCATGGCCAGGTCATGCTGAGCCTCTCATCAACCAACTACCCCCCACAAGTCCTTCTCACCAGTGCCTCTCTCTGCTCAGCCTGTTTTTGTGCTTGGGATTACCCTGACCCAGGGACAGGACCTCATAACTGACCTGT
>WEZZ01016812.1:127977-148481 GCA_013400585.1 Chloropsis cyanopogon
CGGGGGACTAGGGCGCAGGGCGGGCGGGGAAGGGCCGGCACATGGGCCGGGCGCTGCCGGCGCCGCGGTGCGGTTGCACCGGGGCTGCGTCTAACAGCAGAAAACCGACTGAACGTCTTCCTGATTTCCGTGACACAGCTCCTACCCTTCCTTTATTAACTTCCCTTGCCTGGTATTTTTGCAGACCAGGGTGTAGGAAAGCACTTGGAGCACGGGCTCCTCGATTGGCGGTGTCCTTTGTGAGGTTGTTTCTGCCTCTCAGGTGCTCCTGAGGAACAAGCAGCATTACTGGGAAGTAGGCTCGGAGATGCTAAGGGCAGGAGTAGTACCTCTGCCGCTCAGTGCCAAACAGGTCTGTCAGGAGACCGTAGTAGGTGACTCCTTGTCCTGTGCCTGGGAAGAAGAGGGCTGCTGTTGTCACCCCTTTTCTTGATAATGCTGTTGGTATAGGTATTGTAAGTATCTGATGTGAGCACTTATATTGGCAAGGACTACCATAAAAACTGGAGGGGTGGTCACACACACCTCACACACACACACTTGTTTATGCAAGAGGAGCATGCAGTGAGAACTTGAGAAAGGTAATGCTATTGATTGGGAGTTAAAAACAAGTCATGACTTAACTAGTAAGAGCAGCATAATCTAATGGTTAGTTGGAAAGAAAAAGACATATGAAGTTAAGTTTGTGGAAGTGCTTTGTAACAAATAAAGAGGAGTATTTAATGAAGAGGAAATGTTTTGCTTTCTTTCCCTGTTTTGAGAAGCTCTGTGTGATGTGGATGGATGAATGAATGTTTGTTATAGTCTCTAGGTGAGGTTGAAGTCTGGTCTCTACTGAAATGAAATACTGAAACGCATTAAGTTTCTTTGCTATTGTAGGTTATTTTTGAAGAGTAAAATAGTTGTTTTCCTTGAAGGGAAACTAGATCTGCTACTCTGTGCAGTAGACAAGGTAATAGGAATGCCCATGCAGCCAGTCAGATGTAGATGGTGTTTCCTTGTGTGCGTTGGGTCACTCTCCTTGCACAGAAAGCATAATTGGTAACTGGCTATATTTACAGTGCCACTCTATTTATTTTGTGTCCCTCCCCACAACATACACAGGGAGAGAAAGAGACAATAACTTGTTTTTCAGCAGTGAAATGAAGCACCTTGAGTGAGGCCTCTGCAAACAGTCAAAGACTTTTTGACAAAGATTACTAACACTCCTTTGTGGAACAAAAATGGCAGTAAAATGCTTTGGCAGCTTCTGGTCTTTTAATCTCTTACAAGGCCTTGTGTTCAGCTGTTGTTATAAAGTGTCTCCTGTGATACATGGATTTTCTTGGAGGGAAAGGTTCTATTTTTCCGCCTCTTCTTCTGGGAGAAAGGATTAACTTAGACTGCATTGTAATGTTCTGGGCTTTTTTTTTTTTTCCCCCTCTAGCTTTGAGCAGAAGGTGTATTTTCTCAGATGATTTAATAATGTAATGCTTAAAATTTGTGTTAATGACAAGTTCTGGAATTCAGGGTGAGTTTCTGCATGTATGGACTTTAATATGCCCTTTTCCTCACCTAGGCAAAGGGCACTGCGCAAGGCAGGTAGACCTTGGCCCTCCCGTGCTGCCTTCCCCTTCCCAGGGCTTCTGTCAGTTATGGGCAGAAACAAATTCTTGTGACTACAGAGTTCTTCCGCTGAGCATTTTGCTGGCTTTCACAAACCACCTGTGCCCTGGTAATGGGTGCTGTGGAAGCTGTAACAATGATTGCAATGCTTCGTTTGAAATCAAACCTCTCTTTTAATTAGAGATGGGTCCCCTGGCATTAGCTTAAGACTTAATGGCAGATTCTGAGTGCTCCAAATGCTTAGTCTCTGCAGTGTTCTGGATCCAGGCCTACCTATTACTGTGGTTTTTCTTCCCCAATTAGGGCTTTCAGTGTTTTTTTGGTTTTGGGGTTGTTTGGTTTTGGTTTTTTTTGAGTGGTTCAGTTGACTGTGCATTACTTGTTAAGATAATAGTTCTTCCTAAGTGCCTTAAAACCATATTTGAACTTCTTTGAAACAA
Source organism: Chloropsis cyanopogon (assembly GCA_013400585.1). Classification (NCBI taxonomy): domain Eukaryota; kingdom Metazoa; phylum Chordata; class Aves; order Passeriformes; family Irenidae; genus Chloropsis; species Chloropsis cyanopogon. Next base: position 130,023 of record WEZZ01016812.1, read on the forward strand.
AACCCAACCTTTTTTAGCTTCTACAATGAGGTATCTCAATTTAATTAATGTAATATTAATAATTTTACCTTTACTGTTTTCATACTTGTCTTTTTGACCAGTTGAACAGCTTCTCTTATCAGGTTTCCAAGTTCAGGGAGGCAAGTCTGTTCAAATGCTGTGCTTTAAATCACTTCTTTGGACACATGCAGAACAGTCTATAGTATTTCTTAGCAGGGAGAAAGGACACACTGGAAGACTGAGTGCAAGAGGAGGCTGTAAACCTGTTTGTCCGGTTTACACTATTTGTGTCAGCAGCCTAGTCAGTGAAAGAACTTCATAAAAATTTTTTTGTCTTTTAATGCTTGTGGTGTAGGTTAAAAATGCAAATATAATCAGAAAGTAAAGAGAAAACATCTGGCTTTAGTAAAGACACTCTCAGTGTTAGAGTGTAAAGTTATTCTTTTTTTAAAGGCCTGTAGGCTTTGAAATATAACTTCTAAATATAATCTATTGATAATTTATAGGAAGAGCTAATATGTATTCAAGCCTGGATTTACCTAGAAACTTTAGCTAGAACACTGTCATTTTCTTCATTATTATATACTGTAGGTGTTAGCATGCTGAAGTTGCATGTGGTTTTAGTTGCCTTAAGATGCAACTCAAGGCTTTAGGGAATGTGTGATTAAGAATTGTCTTTTCTGCAGAATTATTGTGAAGGTTCAGTTTAATTTGAATCTCATCTGTACAAACTTTTTACTTAAATGAGCCAATACCACATCCCATAGTTCAGTCTGCTGTTTGCTTTGCTGTGTAAGGGGAGTGTGACTAGCAGTGAGGGACACAGTTTTGCTGCTTTTCTGTGACGCTGCTGAGGCTCTACGTTGAATGTGCTCTTTGGTTTGTGTACCACTGTTAAGGAGAGCTGCTGAGGAACTACAGAGGGTCCAGCCAGTTTATTTAGGGGCACAGGGTGTATGACTTGTGAGGAGGGGTTGAGAGAGCTGGGCTTTAGTGATGCAGAGGGAGACCAAGGCAACTTAGATGCAATCTAATTATGACATATATCTACCTAGAGGGGCACACTCTTCTCAGTGCTAAGAGATCAAGGAGGAGCAGCAGCCATGAGTTTTAGCTTAGGAAGTTCAAATTGGACAATAGAAAAAACTTCTCACAGTGGTTCATCACTGGGCAGCTTTAAGCTGACCTGATTTGGTGTTGACAATAATTCTACTTCAAACTGGAGGCTGGCATAAATGTATTCAAGAGGCTTCTCATCTGGATAACCCTTTGATTCTGTGAGGATATACTTTCATACCTGGAGTCTTATGCTTCTTCCCTCCTAGATATTTTCACCTCACTTCTCTCTGTGCTCATTTTATGGAGAGAGAAGATACACTGCACAGGTAGTACTGACTTCCTGCAGTGTGTCTTTCATTAAGTACAGAAGTTAAATAAAAATCAGTGATTCAGAGACTCCTCTCAACCAGTCTGTCAGGGAAGTTCTTATAGCTGCCTGCTGTTGAAACTTTTGTTGTTGTTGTTTTTCTCCCTCAGATTCAACTTGATTGTTCAGTTCTGAACCATGCGGCCTGTGGGCTTATTTACATTTCTTTCATACCAGCTTTGGAGTCTTGATTGGTAAGGTTACCATACACAGTATATCCAGTAAGCTGTGTGGCTTGTCAGTCCTCTGTACTAGGGTCAAGGTAGCAGCAGTGCATTAGAAAGATAAATGTGCAGTGCCAACTTATAATACATGTCTCAAGTCCTGCTGTAAGAGTTAGTATCTTTCTTACTAAAAATCTGTCTGAGAATAAAAGAAATATAAGAATAAGGCAGGTTTTCTCCTTTCATCTTTATTCAGTACCTCATTTTTAAGAAATTACCAGGTGTGTGATAAAGTAGGAAAGAGGATTCAGACTGGGGAGATGCACTTCTGTGAGTTTTCTTGTACACACTGTTCCGGATGAAGCACATATGAAATGTACCAACACCCTTTACAAAGCCGCTAATGCTTTGCTTTCGTGTCTGAAAATAATTCAGTTGGTACAGGCATAAGAAGCAAATGTGATCTTGGAATGTATCAGGCTGGTGACTCAGTCATCTTGTGATATGTTAATGTATGCACAAGCTCTTTTTCAGACTTCTGTGCTACTAGTGTACAAGATTTCTTGAGTATTCCCTTGGTGCATGTGAAGTTAAATGATCTTTTACTTCAGGTTCTGCTTTGTACTATTGCATCTTTCTCTGCTTTTATTCCTCCAAGCTTTGGAACTTCAGAATTCACTGTGTGTCCTTTTACATGGCCTTTGCTGTTGATTGTCCTTTTGCATTTGTCTGCTGATGTGCAATTGAGCTGTGTTAAAAACTGCTCCATTGGGATCTCATTAATATATCCCTCCATTCTCCTGATTGGTATTTCTCTCTCCTCTTTATTGAATCTTTTACATATTCCACAATTCTTTATCCAGTTTTTGCTGTTCGGCAGGATTCTGATGTATCAAATGTTTAACTTAAGTTTAGTTTATAAACTAATCTAGCAGATGACTGAAACATTTTTTTTCTGGTATCTTTTTACTGCATTTTTGTTTTAACATGTTAGTTGTGTTTTTATCTTAATTTTTCTGGTTAATTGCCATTTCTAACATTCAAACAGTTAGAAGGTGGTATTTTATTGAGAACCTGCATACTCATAGCAGTATTTCTGGTCACTACGTGTATGAATAATAATTTTCTGTTCATCAGTAAGCAACACACTGTTATGTGTGTAAATCTCCCTCTGGCTTGGTTTGGTGGGGTGGCCTTATGTGTCTGTATTGCCTGCCAGGAAAATGGAAGGAATCATAGTCACAGATAACTCCAATTGCAAGCAAGATTGTTTAACCATGCTGAAGTTGGGAAGATGATGACTTTAGGATATGTTTCTCAGTGCTTTATTCTGCTTTGGAAATGTCCAGAGATAGAAACTGCGTAACTGCACAGGATTTTAGGATCAAGTAGGATTTTTTGCCTTCTGTCTACTCAGAAGCACTTCTGTTTCTTCTTAGTCTGTTACCTTTTGTTCTCCTGCTATTTGCTACTGAAGAGGCTGGCTCTGTCATCTTGACACCTCTGGGAAAGCTATCTAGAAGGTACAGGGTGGCTGCTGTTACAGTCCTTCAGAACCACCTCTCCTTCAGACTGGAGAGGCTCTGTTTTCCTGGGCTCTTCTCACAGCCCCCAGCTACCCTGGTGTCCCTTCACCAAAATAGTTTTGTTCATCTCTGTCTTCCTTACATTGAATGGGGGCAGGGGGAGGGACGCTAGAGCCAGTATTCCAGAAGCAGTTGCAGTGCAAGGATAATAGGGGTGCTCTCAGTTGGCTGACCTCTGTTCATAGTAATACAGCTGAGGATGCTGCTGGCCCCACCTTATTTCCAGGTCATGCTTCTGTTTTGGCTTGTGCCTACCAAGACCCTTGGGTTTGTTTTTTTTCAGCAGAGCTGCTCCTTAGCTGTGCAGTGCCAACTGCACAGCACCAAGGGCTCTTCCTTCATGTGCAGAAAACTTCTGTGCTGCTGAATTCCATTAGGTTCCTTTCAGTTTGCTCCCCAGCCTGTCCAGGTCCAGCTGAACAGCAGCCCTACCATCATGTATGTTGACTGGTTCCCCCCAGTTTATGTGCAAACCTAATGCAATAAACTTGTACAAGATGTTTACTGGGGCTCTGCAAATGACTCCACATCCACAGCAGATCCCTTTGCATTGGAGCAGAGCAGTTGTAGTGCACGAGTCAGCAGGATAAGCTGACTGGCTTTGAGACCTTAGAAAGGGTAGGTATCATGGGCTGAAGTGTGATAAGGCAAAGTGTAAATTCTTGAAGATGTGTAAGGATATAACTTGATGTTGCTGCTTGATGGTCAGACTGCTGATGTGGTATTGTGCAGGCTTGAGCATGTACAACTAAATGGGCTTAAATATCTGAAATAGGTTGAGTTGTTATTGGAAAAGTTGACTTGCTGTATCAATAGTGCAGACAAGATTTCTGCAAGTTTTCATCGAAAGATTTTTTTGGACTGCAGAGAGATTTTACAGAAGGTGGAGATTGGAGTTGGTTGGTTTCTAATGTGTTAAAGTATATACATGTATATTGCAAATGGAACAGGAAAGGAAGCTTAGTGTTGGTTAAGACATACTGTGGCATAATCTGAAAATTTGGTAAAGCGTTTCTGTTTACTTTGAATGTGAAATCTTATTTTAGAAGAAAGCCCATGTGATGCACATACCAGAAGTGTCATGCACAGAGCACATCCTAGCCATTTGGAGAAGCGTCCTGTCTTAAGTTTGTTTCTCTTCAATTGTTTTTGTTCCTGAAATCATAAATTTAATTATTTCTGCCTATATGCTGTGAATCTGACTGGATAGCAGAGTGTCGTGTGTTAGGGGGAGCACAAAATGAACTTGGATTGGTGCTCTATCTGTGTTGCAGGAAAAAGCTATTTTGATGTGTTTGAAGTGCTAATGCAACATTAGCAAGGTCTCAGATTCATTGAGCTTGGGGGTTTGCTTGAGAAAAACGTGAACAAAAGCATCATGTGAAGAGCAGTGATAAGGATCAAGAGTTTTGAGAGCATGACTTGGAAAGACTGAATCACAGAATAAATAGCAGTTGCTTAGCAGGAAGAGACTGAAGGAGGCATTATGACATTGCCTTGGTCTGAAAACCTACCATTTTGGCTAAAAAAGCTGCAGACTACAAGTGTCTTGTAGGCTACTGTTAGGGCCTCTGTTTCTGGTTCCTGAGACATTGCAAGATAACTGAAAATAGTATTCCTGTAATTATTGTAAGCATATCTAACTGCAGGAGGGGGGAAGGGTTAATGAGACAGTTGCTGACTGAAATGTAGTCCCTGCTGTTAGGAGCGTCAGGTCACCAGGTCTTACGGGATATAACTATTTCCTACATAAATCTCTTTTCTTTCTTTATGAATAGATTATAATGATCTAATTGTTATTGAGCAGAACTAATCTAATAAAGATGTAATATCTGTGCTTCCTGTTTTATCAATTAGTGAGTCGTTTCCATGTACTGCTAAATAAAAATATATTTGAAAATATTTTAGACTACTTTTCTTACTTTGGTTCGTTACCCCATATGTGCTGCATGTTTAAGATCCTTTGAAAAACTGTGTCCTTGACAAGAATTTGACAAAGTTGCTGCCTTTTCCTTTTTTTTAAAACACCTGTAAATCTGATGCACAAATGTGCAGTTCTTGTTGGCAGCTGGGATGGTGGATGAATAATCTTTTTCTTACTTTCTTGATCATAATGAGCTTAATACCTCAAGCTCATTTATTAATTTTAAACAATTTACAATAATTGTGGACTTATCCAGGTTCTTTACTTTTTCTCGGAGGATGCTTGTTTGGTTTGTCAATTTATTTCTCTGGAAAAAGTGATTTTCATGATTTTTGTTACATTGGAATGAATAGAATAGCAGCTAGAAACATTGCAAGTTGAGATTTAATCTTATTGTGCAGACAAGAAGGTTAAAGGAAAGTGAATACATTTTGCTCTATGCAGAGCTTGAAGATCCTCCTAAGCAGGTCTTTGCTTGTATCCTTATCTTTACCAGCTCTTAGTGCCAGAACTCTGAAGGATGTGCTAAAAGCATCAGTGAACAGTAAACTGAAGGTCTACAATTAAGCTCAGATGGCATACTAAGAAATGAGAAATGCCACTCTTGACTTAATAATTTGACCTAGTAGTGCCCAAGAATATTTTCAGTCAACCAAAATTCAGTGGCACAGGGTCATACAGAAGCAGTTTATAGAAGCCCTGCTATAAATGTTCAAATTTCTTTAGTTGTTTTGATTTGAATGCTACTGTCTATTTCATATTTTAATGTCAAAGCTGCCTTATTGAAAACGGCATCTTCCTAAAACACAATGTTCATAAGCCTCCTTTTCCTATCTTTTATAAGTATGTTGTAACAGTAAGTCCTCTTTTCTGTGTTGGATGATCGCATGTAATTGTTCTTATGCTGCAGTCATTTAACCTTAAGATTCTGAGGCCATGCATTCAGACTAAATATTGGTCTTGTGTCATTTTGAGCACTGTGTTCTGCATCTTTTTAGTTCTAGTCTTTTAAATCCTAGCTGAAATATTTCCTTGTCATTTGTGGATCTGGCATGCACTTTTTCACTTCAGTGTTTCCAGCTGTTGTGGAGGCCCGCCCAGTCCTGTGAAAAGGTAGTTGAGAATTAAAGCATGAATCTTGATGTTACAAAATGTCTTGTCTTTTTTCTATCTAAAATAGCACAGCTAAGAGCTCTGATAACAGAGCACCACAGGTCCCATGTTAAACAAGTTACTTGACTCTTGAGGTTGTGTTTAGTGTGGCCAGTGGTGTCAGGTTTTTCTTAGCGTGGTCTGAAAGCATCAGCCTTTGTTAGCCTCACTGGCATGCTGCTGGCTGATGAAGTAATGGTTGTGTGTAACCTAACAAAATGAGCGGCTGTGCAACAGTTACCTGCAAAATAAGTAAAATGTAAGCATCAGACTGGCTCTTGTTGCGTCTGAGGACTTTTTTGAACATTGCATTCTATGCTGGTAGTTTCTGCTTGCGCGTGCTTCCTAGAATACTAGGAGCACTGGAATGGCTGAAAGATGCATTTACTTTGCCCTCAAAAATGGATAGCTGGCTCATTTAGTGAGAGATAGAGGCTTTGTAGTGTGTCATCAGGGAGGCTGAATTCATGTTTCTACTACTCTGACCTATTTTCGCAGCTGAAATACATCCTAGTTTTGTTTTTGAGAGGTTAGGTCAAAATTGATGCGTTCTGTATGAGCAGACAGCTCGAGCACTTGGGCTGTGGGCAGAGGTGTGGATTTTGATAGCTTGGCCAGCTGGGTAGTCAGCACACACAGGGCTCAGTGTTGCCTGCCTCTATCTCTTGTTGACTCAGGAGACTTACATCGTGTCAGGTTATGAAACACTTGAATCCTGTACCCATATAGTGAGGGGGAGGTAGTGCCTTCACAGACTAGAGGAATGGAAGTGGGCAGTGATGGGAAAGGTAGGATTTAGTGCCTTAGGTATGGGAGGGGAGGACATCAAAAAGCCCTAACTGCAGGCTGTAAACTCCTGGAAAACTTATGGTAGGAGCTCTCCTGGCTTTCCTACAGGACACCTTCAACAGGGAACTGTCTTCCCCACCCCTACCCTCTGTTTGATCTTACTTTCCTGAAGGTGCCGGTGTTCTCTAAAATCTCTGAAGATGGTGAAGAGCCTAGAATGAAAACCATATGAGAAGTGGCTGAGGTCACTTGGTCTGTCCAGCTTGCAGAAGAGGAGCCCTCATAGTGATCTACAGCTTCCTCAAGAAGGGAAGTGGGAGGGACTGGTCTCTTCTGTCTGACCAGTGACAGGGCCTGAGGGAGCGCCATGAGGCCATGTCAAGGGAACCTGGGGCTGGGTATTAAGAAAACCTTCCTCAAGCAGAGAATGACTGGGCACTGGAACAGTCTCCCCAGGGAATTGGTTGCAGCACCAAGGCTGCCAGAGTTTGGGCAATGCTCTCAAGCGCATGATGTGATTCTTGGTGTTATCCTGGGCGTGGCCAGCAGTTGGATGCAGTGGTCCTTCTGAATCCCTTCCAACTCAGGTTATTTTATGATGATTCTGTGATTCTAAGTCTAAAGCAGCAGTGAAGGTTCTTCTGCTGTGAAGAACAAATTATTTCCCATTTTTATTTCTGGCATAAAGAACAGAAGTGGGTGTTTGGGCAGGACTTCATTTTGCTGCTCAGTTACTGGAGAGGGAGAAGATAATTTATCTTGACCTCTTGAGTTGCATCTGTCTGCAAGCTCTTCAGACACTTGAACCAGTAAGAAGAAAAAAGAAAGTTAAATTTGGGTTGGGTAAAAAACCCCACAAAAAACCCCATTGGGCCATATACAACTGAAGTGTGTGTACTTATATTTGTAGTATGGGGCTTCTTTACTTCAATCTAATGGGGGGAGGAGGGGAAGAAGACATCTTGTTCTGGAAAAAGGGTTCTCCATTTATAGATTATTAAGGCATGAAAGATTATTATAGATTATTAAGGGCTAAAAACTTTGGAACAGCTACAGTCAAGCAACTGTTAGGTTTTCTGTAGCTTGCTGAGGAGGCACCTGTTGTGATGCAAGGTCAGGTAAAAACTTTGGTAACAAAATATTTGAGGTCGACAAGGAGAACATTGGCTGCTGCTAAGCCTCCACACAAACTTCTAGTGTATTTTATTGTTACTGAGTTGGCCTCATTTCCCTCAGAGAAATGAATGTTTCTTCCAGCTAAGTTTTATAAAGCTGCTATTAATAAATAAGGGAAGAAATACCTTTTAATGTATTACATGGAGATAGCAGTGTGCAGAATTAGTGTTTAGGTTTTTAGAATTGCTAGAAACTTTTTAGAAGTAGACTTAGTCTTGTATTAGTATTCTTCCTCAGGCTGTATAAAAAAGGATTAATTAGACCAAAGTTTATATGCTTTTTTTATCTATATAAAGAGTACCACAGGAGATTCTTTATGTTGGGTCTGCTAGAAATCAATACTTTGTTGTCTGTGTGCCTTGTCCTATATAACAAATGTAAGATATTTCTGATGTAGGTTTCTTCTTGTGGGTTTTTTTTTTCAGGATTTCATTTTATTTCTTCTTCTTTGGCAGAACTTGCTGTGTAATTTACATTGTGATTTCCCTGCCCTCTATATCTTGATAGTTTTGGGTATCCGTGTAGAAATTTAGGAGGGGGTGTAGGAAAGTTGTGCTAATACTTGTCTAGTCTCTTTTCCAGGATTGGAGTCATGATACTAATTAAATCTAATAGTGCACTAAAGATGCTGTTGGTTTATAGCATATTTCTTTAGTACTTCAGGTGAGGCTTAAATGGATTACACTAAGTATTCTATTCTCATTGTAACCATGCTAAAATATTTTTTAAAAATACATTTTATAAGGTTTCTTGTTTCTATTTAATTTGGCTTGAAATATTTGAATAAATTATGGTAAAAATTTTGAATGTATCAAAATGGGAGTATAACTAATCCCATTGTTGCATGAAAACCTAACGTCTCATTCACATAAATATTTGGGGCTCCTTAATAGCAGATATTTGACTGTTGAAGGTGGAGGCCATGTGGTAAAGGAGATTCATCTAAAAAATCCGTGTGTGTGTATAGACGCAGATATTAAAACTCTTACTTTTCTAGAGATGTATGTGCTTTCTATTGAGCCATATAACTACACTGTGGCATCATGATTATAATAAATATCAAGCCACTTAGTATAAAATAATAGAGTATACTTTAGTTACAAATAGTTGCTTGCTTGGCCTGTGAAACAGGTCGTCAAAATACAGTGCCCAAATAAAAAGAACAGTTCTTAGTTTGTATAATTTATGTAAAATCTTTAGTGCTTATTTACTAGCTCTGTGTGTTGGCTACAGACAGGATAATTATGAATTTAATACTAATTTTTTTTTATTTTATAAAAAAGCTTTAAATACTCTGTACTTATCAAATAGGGACAAAAAATCTCCAGTGATCAAACATACAGGAGCTCTAGATCATCTCCCCTCAGAAGAAAGCAGACTGGGTATGATACAAAATCAATTAAACACAGCAATTCCAGAAATGTTGCTTGCCTGATGGGGTCAATGTCCTATTTAGTCTTCATTAATCACTTCCTGGATAGCAGCAAGTACTTCTGCAGTTAGTTGGTTTCCAGTTATCAGTTGTTTGTATTGGTCAAATTCTTAAAGCATTGCAGAGGAATGAAGTCCCTATTTTAGCAGCTGGTGTCTGTTGGAATCAGCAGGAGTAAGCTGTGTAACTGGTGGATTAGATGTCTGCCCACGGGGCTGTAGTCAGCAGCCTGTGACAGTACTGAGAGAGGAAAATGAATTTAACACACGCATTGCCTCAATTTTTTTCAGACGCTGGCCAGAAGAAGACCCCAGACAAGAAAGATGGGCGACGAATGTCTTTTCAAAAACCTAGAGGGACTCTTGAATATTCTGTAAGTTACTGTTTTATTGTTAGAATGTTACTGCAAAGCAAGTGCAGGCTAAAAAGTTGTGTTACAAAATATAAGCAAAACTGTAATGTGTGTTGCCTTTAATGTTAGAATTCTGTCTATCTGATAGTTTAGTTTGACAGAAATTAAATCAGGGAATTAGCTGGTAAGTACTAGTGCTGTTTTTTCCCTTTAAGTGCCTTTTTTATTTCCTTAGAAATCCCAACCTAATCAAGTTGTTGACTGGTTCACTTTTAGGTAACTAGTTAGAAACAAATAACATTAGTTATATAATTATGTGCAAGTTCTCTGCTTTCAGCATTATTAATAAACTGTTGCTGTCAGGGGAAATAACAGAATAAAGTCAGGAAGGGAAGCTGTATCTTGATACTGACTTTCTGGTATTCTTACAATAATTGCCATAGATCTGTGTCTTTTACTGTATAACTCAGTTTCTGCATCAGTATCTGAAAATGGAGCCTTTCTCTCCCTGTTCTGTTCTTGAAATGACCCTCAAACTGTGCTGCAGTCAGCTTTCACATTTGTGGTTACTAAGGGAAACAGAAGTGAGAAGTATCTGTCTTGTGTTATGTACTGGAAATACAATTAAGCCTATAAATAATGCTTATAGAGCTGATGTTGAAATAGGGAAAATGTGCCACAGTTATCTTTGAATGCTTTTGAAGCTGGACATGATAAATAAAAGTGGCAACTTCTTTATGAGAAGTCTACTTGACCTCTTGGTGTTCTCACTCCAGGAATAAGAGATGTGGGGAAAACTTTGTTACATTAAGCCAAGCTGATAATTGCTTAGGTACTGAGAGGGCTGTGATAGTCTTTTGGATAGAGTATGTGTGTAGTGGAGCAAGAATCATTTCATTAACATGGCTTTTATTGGAATTTGAGTATAATTCTAGCCTGCTCTAAAGACTTTCTTGATGTTGAAATTCAAAACAGAAATTCCTGCTGCTTAGGTTCTAGCAGTTGAAGAATGTTAATGTAAATGTGACTGTTGTTGGTGTTGCATTAACTCCATTTGGTCTGAAATACCTGGAAAAAGCGGTCGGGTGTAGCTCTGTATTACTGGCATCCATACTCAGTAAATCCAGTAATTTGGCTCTTGCCACCATGTGAGTGTTTTTACTTTGGTATGTAACATTCCAGGCAAAGTAAAAGCAACAAGCTTTCCTTTTTTTAACTTGGTGTGTGTTTGTGTCAAGTTGCCATGTACTTCTGCAGGTTTTTGTGTTCCAGTAGGTGGGGTTTTAGATCCAAAAATAGCTTTCTTAATACGTACTGAAGTATGCATCACTTCCTTGTGAGTCAAAAAGATGATTCACAGGAATCAAGGGCTTTTTGTCATTAAACTTAGTCCACCTTCTAAAGGAGCCTGTTGCATGTATGGAACCTGATGCATTTCAGCTTCCCAAATACTGTATTCTGTCAGGTATTGTTGTACATTTCACTCATGAAGCACTTGAGTAGCATCATGTTTGGTTAATATTGCATGCATATATTTTAATAAAATGCACAGCTATAACCTTTGGGAACTGAACTTATGCTCACTGTGAGAGAGGTATGGTAGCTATTGTGGTAATTTGCCACTGGTGTTATTATATGTGAAGAGGTGCACTTGTGTCTCATTTCTTACTTCAGTCACAGTGACAGCACGTGTGCACACACACGTATTTATATACCTGCATGTGTTGCTTCTTTGAGAAGTAGTAAAGAATAAAGGCAGAAACCAGACTCCCCCTCACCTTCCAGCATTGTTGAAGTTAGTGGGTTTTTTTACCTTTTTTAGATAATAATTTAATATGTTAGTTTTTCCAGTGGCTACATAGTTTTAGGAGGGAGAGTCTTATTTGTATTCATGAAGTTGGGAGTGAGTTGGCATCTCACTTGTGCAAACTATGGAGTTTTAATATGAAGTAGACTTGATACCAGAATTTTTTTAGAAAAAAAAAATACTATGGGACAAATAAACAATAAAATAAATTTTCTCTTTAAAGCTAAAGACAGAACGGTCAGAATGCAGTTAGTGTTTAAGATTTTAATCTAAATTCCCAAGGCATGAAAAATTGAACCTGCTGTTCTGTATGTAGCAGCAGAGAGATGTCAACAGGTGTGGTACTAATTAATAGAAATAAGTCCTGAACTGACTCTAAAGGATACAGAAAAAATTGCTTCATTTTTGCTGATACTTCTTGGACAGTGAACAGATATCTTTTAATAGAGTTTATCTTTTTCTCAAAGTGAGTCAGCATATTAGGTGCAAGTTTATATTGTTTATTTCAGAATTCACAGTTTCTGCACAAGCCATATGTTTTCCCCTTCAGCCTTTCGTGTTCCATGTTGTACAAACACAACTGCTGCCTGCCTGTGGGTGTCAGAAGAGCCAGCTACAGGTGAATAATGGACCCTGAGCAGAGTGCTGCTTTCTGACCACCAGTGACTGTAGCATGCTAGCAGTCCTGTGACTTCAGTGAAAGCCTTCTAACTGCTCTTCCTTTTGAGGAGAAGAAAGAAATAATTGTGGTTATTTACAGATAGGTTTGATTTTTGTTTAGAAGAACGTTTATAAGTGAGCAGTTGAAATGGATGATCTGGTTTGTGAATGGAGGGTCTAATCTAAGACTTCCTTTTATCTCTCTGGGGATTGAAGGCTGTGTTCTCCTGAAGTAGTGAGTACTTAATACACAGATTATGTTGTCTAGGCTATGGAAAGAGCCCAGTATCAATTCCTGAAGGTCACAGAAGCCTTTAGTAGACCATAGCCTCAAGAATGAGTTTCAGCCTGTATCTAGTGAGTGCTAAAAGTTCTCTTCTGATGCCACTAGTTCTATTGCCATTGTAAGCCTTTACATGCTGTTTAGAAAGCTACACAGAAAGCTTAGAGTTTTAGAAAGCTCAAGAGTTTTGATGATTTTTTTTTTTTCTAAATTTCCTGTCTCTTCCATTTGAAACCTGAAGGGTGTGGTTTTTTTTGGCTGACACTTTTCTTTGAGCATGCCATTGTCATAATCTTATAACCTGTTTTGGGGAATATTGGAAATGTAGATCATAATGGTGATGTTACTTCATCTGCTGTCTTTTACTAATTATTTTTGAAGTTGGCTTTATGATATTCACAGGGTTTGTTTTACTGATGTTGCATATTACATAAATTAGGCCTGTTAATGATTAGTTAATCTAGTCATAATTTGTATTTCTAAAGGCTTGGATACAATGCCAAAGTTGTGTTATTTGCTGCCTTTTGTTCTCACCCTTTTTTTTTTAAGTCTACCCGTATGTTTAATTTTGTTAGTTTATTTTAATGCTCTTAAACTATTGTTTGATTTTCTGGCTCTTGGATATCTAGTGTTGAAATACAAAAATAATTATTTTTGCACTCTGATTCATATCTATTTTATGTTTAATTTTTAATGGAGGAATGAGCGAATTCTGACTGTTGAGATGCAATTACACTGAAGTTCATTAAAATACCAGTAGAGAGTTTGGTTTAAAATAAAGTTTTTAAATAACTTTGCCAGCTGTTGATCTGAGGGAAATGAAGATAGTTTGAACCAGCAACAGTGATGGCTGAAATTCTCTGTCTGCTGTTACACATAAGTGCACCTGGGAAACATGGGCATATTCTCAATGAAGATTTAATATTTACTATTTATATAAGATTATTAACATTCAGAATAGCTTTAAGTAGCTACCTCAATGTATAGAAAGTTTATTTTCTGAGAGAGAAGGAATAACTTCTTGCCTTCTCTTATAGTAGTGAATTGATAGGGGAGAAGCTGGGAATCCATGGTATGTGATGGCACTATTCAAATTTTCTTAGTCCTGTGCTTTTCAACAAAGTTATTCTTTGAGATTTTGGCTGTTTTGTTTCTACTTTTTAGAATAGTTGAGAGTCTGAGAACTGGAAAATAGGCCTTTGAATCTAGGAAGATACTTCAGGAATTCTCCATTACATGAGCAGTGTCATTGTTTTGAGAAGGTATCTCTGCTGGTCCCTGAAGTCCCATTCAGTGTGGAAATTTTCTTGTGCAAACTTGGCAGACAAACAAAAAGGAAGCTTATACTTGCCATTGTGTTTAACATAAGTGAGATAAACCCTTTAGTTGCCAAACTATTTCACAAGATGTTTTTATTTCAGGAGCCTGTAAAGAGTGAATGCACTCTAAAAAGGGCTTAAGCTTTGTGCTTTGAATGCTTTTAATTTTCTTTATGTCCTAAGTTAGTCTAAAATCTCAATTGCTTCAATCATTAAGTGATGCATTGTGGCAGTGTGCTCTGCAGTCAGCACCGCGGGTGGGGAGGGAGGCGACCCCCTGCCGGGAAATTCCCAGGGTCCCGGGTTTTNCGGCCCCGGTCCCGCCTCGGGGCTCCAAGGGGCCGAGAGGCTGGGCAGGGAGAGCCAGCCAGAGAGAGAGAGCGAGAGAGAGGGCCACGCCTCGTGCAAGGGTTTTTATACAGGGGTCTGGAGGCGTGGTTAGCACAGGAAGATAGACGGGAGGGGGACTAAGGTACCGACCCAATAGCACAATAATTATACAATAAGAATTCACTGCTACAATGCATAAGAAATATTTACCTAGCAGCTGACTGTTGCCCTTTAATGTTTATGTGAGAGCAAACTTAGGTGAAACTTTTGAATTTCACTTTACAGTTTGTTTTAGCAAAGTTTCAGTGTCACGTAGAGCTTCTGATGGAAACCTTACTGTTCAGTGATTTGGTGGTTAGTTTTCTTATGGTCTGTGAAGCACATAGTATGTATCTGGTCTTGTTACAGTCCTGTTCTGATTTCTGCTTTAGTGCCAGTTTAAGATGGCATTTGAAAATATTCTTGTATTTTGGCCTGTGATCATACTGTACTGAATGACTGAGAGCTACTACAGTACAGTCTTCCATACTGAAAATACTGGTGTAGAGAGGTGTTTGCTGGTTTGTTTAGCTTATTGGCTTCCTGTATAAAAAAAACTCATAATGGGTTTCTAATCCTGACTTAAAGTTAATTTTCTTTTTTGCAATGCTTATATCTTTTTTTTTTAGTGAATCTAGGTTGACAAGTGCACCTTTACAAAATTATATGGAAAAGAATTCTCTAGCCCTCCTTACATTTAGTTGCAAATATATCTTAGCTTATATAGCTTCATCTTGCCTTAACTGATAAAATCTATTTTTTTCCTGATAGTGTTTATGAAGCCTTGTGCCATTATGCAGTAAACCTTTTGATTATTGGTTTCCTTCTATCACCATTATTCCAGGCTTTGAATTCTTTATTCTGAAATAGTCTTTCTGTATAAAACTTTTTTCCTTTTGCTTTGTTCTAGTAGTTCATTTTGACTACACTTTGGGAGATGGAGGTCAGAATCTGAGCTTGAAAAAAATCCTTTCCTTTGTTGGGAATCACTTTCTCAAAATGCTTATGCTCCATATGCTGTCATAGTAGTCGACCTGCTTTGCTTCAGCATTTTTGCATTTTCTCAGTGATGGATTTTACTTGAAAGTCAGGGTCTAACAGGCGCTTATTTCAATAGTAAGAGGGTGTGTTTATATTTATGGAGAGAACTCTTCAGCGTTTCTGTAGGTGAAAAGTGGAGAAAAGAAGTTGAAGGGGGAGAACGATTCATTCTATGAACCTAGTCAATGGTGTTTTGCCCAGTGGTAACCAGCAGTGAATTTGTAGGCCAGAAGTTCTGGTGCAATAGCTGAGCCTACAGCTCAAAGTGTGTGGCTGACACTTCTGGCCACCTGGAAACATAGTGGGAAGGCGTGTGCTTTGACATGGGGTTGCAGTAGACTAATATTTAGGGGGTAGGTGTGTTTTCTGTGGTGGCTTTGGTGGTTTTTTGGGGGTTGGCAGTCATAAGAAAGAAAGATAATAAAGTTCATCAGAATCTTGGTAAATCTGCACATGCTAAAATATGTAAGCCTCTATTTGAACTAACTGCTTACAGGTTTTGGTTTTGTTTTTTTTTTTCCCAATTGATACAGGTGGAATCAAGAGATACTTTAAACAGTATTGCCTTGAAATTTGATACAACACCCAATGAGCTGGTTCAATTAAATAAGCTTTTCTCCAGAGCAGTCGTTCCTGGACAGGTACTATTACACTATATATGTTACTTATCCAACAAAGTCCTCTTTTACTATATTTCTCATTCCTACCAGAGTGCTAAAGTACTTCTCTTACTGATTTTCTTGTTGGCTTTGTAAAAGAGTTTTTCCTTTTTCTCCAGTCTATTCCTTGTGCCTATTAAATAACTGCCTGAAAGGAAACACGTAAGGAAGCTACCTGTGTCCTTTATATAAGATCAGAGGACTTCTAAAACTAGATGTACTTAATGGTACAATAATAACACTTAGATACTGTCAGCGCCCAGCCTTGGGAGAGGCCAGGCGCTTACAAAGTTCTTTTTCGCCCTTGCCCTTACCAAAGAACCAGGCTGAAGTCAGCCATCTTCGTGTTCAAGGTTGTTTATTAATTCTTATTGCAAACATTTTCTCTCCGGGCTGCAGAGGTCTGTCTGGCAGCTCAGAACATGGAGGACTCCCCCCAGCAGGGAGGTGTCCAAGCTTTTATACTAAAAACTACGTATATCATGTTTACAATTTTCTCCCAATGCCCACCANCCCACAAGATACAAGCCAAATTGTTGCTTTGCAACTTTGCAAGCTTTTTACCAACTCTAGCTCAGCAGACACATTCAGGGTAGAGCTTACAAACAACAGTCTATGACTGTACATTACTTCCTACAATTCTATTTTAATAAATTGAATAATGTTTTTGTTCCACTCTGGAAACTTAATGTTTTTACCACCAGTGTATGAATTACCATTCACTTATATGTCACTATTGCTTTTTTTCCCTCCTGTTTTTGTCTTCAATTTTCAGTTCTTGAAAGCCAGGCCTGGAAACAAGTGATAGGTCAACTGCAGTATCAGCCATTTGGTATTTGCCCTTTGTTTGATAAAGTTCTGTGTTCATTTTTGATTGCTGCAGAACATTCTCTAGGTAGATTGAATCCTTGCCATGGCTGAAATAATGTATTAAAGGTGTGAATACCTTCAGTTGAATTTTTTTATGTATTCAGTGAGTCTGTTTCCTTTTTGCTCAAATAGTAGAGTCATGGCAAGAGAAATAATTGGACCCATCTTCCTTGGATGCTCTTATTTCTGGTATGCTGTATACTTTTAATGCTTCCTAGCTGAACTTCTCCCTCTGTTATTATGACTGAAAATCAAAATTATATCAACATAGCATTTAAAAACTTGAAGTGCTAAAATTTCAAGTACTTTATATGGTATTGTTTTTTCCTTCAACCTGTAATTCTTTTAAAAGCAATGGGAGCAGAAACGGTATTGTGTAGCTTATTTTGAGAAAACGTAGTAAATATACCTTAACTGGTGGGAAGGTAAAGTTAATCTGAAAGCATAACTAACTTCTAACTGCATTATATCTTCTTTATAGATTTTGTATGTTCCTGATCCAGACTACATATCTAGTGTGGACAGCTCCCCCTCTCTAAGTCCTGTAAGTCCCCTATCACCTACATCTTCTGAAGCAGAGCTTGACAAGGCTACAGTAAATGTAGGTATACCTATGGTCCTTAAAATTAATTTTCCCTTACAAGATAAATGTTACAGATGCTATCTTTCTTTTTAAACTATCCTTTTGTTTTGGGGAGAAAGTATTAGACAAGACTTGGAGTTGAAAGTAAAATAGATAATTTTTAAAAGTAAATACAAGATTTTAATATTTGTAAATTATAGTTTTCAATGTGAAAACTGATTTGAAGGCAAATTACTTGTAGCAAAATACTGTCATTGCACACGAAAATCTTAATTAGTTACTGTTGCATTTCTGTATTTGTTACATTTCAAAGCTTGTAAAACATTTCTTATTTACAGCTTTTGTAGGAAAGATGTATTGGCAGGAATGCTCAGTTTCCCCCTGCTTGCTTTAGTGGTGTGGGAGAGGGTTCTCTAGTTTCATTTTGCAAAATGAAGTTTAAAAAAGGGGTTTTGGTGAAGGACTAATACAGAATTAATTGTAGCTGACTTTTACTCAGTAGTTCTACATTTGTAGACTTTCAAAATGCTAAAAATGTATAGCCATGCGTGTTGCACTGTAGTTCAGCTCAAATGTCGATTTTTGGGTAGGAGCTGGCTTTGTAGAATTATTTCCAGGAACACTGGTTTGCTGTCAGTAGCATTCTGTAGGGAACAGTCCAACCAGGAAGATTCCGTATTTGAGCCTGAGCTACTCTGCAGTTTTTGCAGCTGTGATCTCATTTGGATGCTTCTTCATGTATCACCACTGTTCTTTTCCCAGTTATTATCTTTTCCTCTCAAATAAGAAAGTTTCTTGGTAGCATATTTTGACAGTACTCAAACTGTCAAAACATCTGTTCCAGGATTCTGTCTGCTCAAAGTTTAG
>WEZZ01016813.1:8614-28639 GCA_013400585.1 Chloropsis cyanopogon
CCCAGTACTACTACAATAATACTTGCCAGGTAGTGAGCATCTATTTAAAGTTCTCAGCTTTGCCAGAGCTTTCTAGTATGGACAAAACTTCAGTGATCATTGAACTCACTTGCACATGACCACAACTCTGGGGTCTAGGAGGACAGTGAAACTGCGCAAAGATGTTGTAAACAAGCTACTAGCTACTATTTAGAGCTTAACACTGTACTGCAACATGAAAATTGCATGAAATTGTATGAATGAAACTGAATGGGTGATAAATGGGTGATAAAGTAATGACATACAAGTAAAAATGAAATGGAGTTAAGCCTCATGTAGATAAAAGAAACCTTGTATATGAGGGATCTCAAAATCAGGTAGATTCTCCATTACCTAACTACTTATCTACATCTCTGCACTGCGGACAACTCTTCCCCACAAACTGTATCTCTGCCCTGCATCAGCTGTTATCTGTTCCTTAATGATCGAAGTACCTGGTGCACAGGAGTACCCAAACTCTTTTGTAAATGCACTTTTTCTCCCTTAATTCTCTAGAAGACTCCCTGTCTCACCAGCTATAGACATAGAGAAGAGTTCTGCAAACAGGAATCTTTTTTTTTTTTTCCCAAACTGTTCTCTTCTGTGTTACGACTCAAATTCCCTGACACAGTGGAATCTTGAAGCTGGACTTTAAGAATTAAGATGAAAAGAAGGAGTATTCTTTGAACACTTCTCAATGAAATGATAGGAGATTATATAATTAAAGAACTTCATCCTGGTTAGTGTAAGGAAGGACCTCAGTGCCCATCTAGACCTGTATATGGGTACACTTAGGCTTCCATGAAATTTACTGGCACAAAATTCCATTCTTTTCACAGTACTGTGATTGCTGAGGAAAAGTAGATACAATGTAAGTCATGACAGTCTGAAGACATGTTTATTTTTTCAGACCGTTTCATTAGATGTTTCTTCCTGTGGATTAAGCCCTTTGTTTTTTAAGAAACGCTAGAAGAAATTTAAAATGAAAGTTTCAAATTTCAGTCGAACCATAAAAGGAAGTAAATTAATAATTCATTAATTATATCAAAATGACAGTTGGAAAACTCTCCATGTAAATGTGCTTCAAATGCTTTTCTGCATGTCTTAAGACAGTCTTTAGAAAACTGAAATGAACTTATAATTTCAGCTGGTTGATAGAAAAATGTCCTGCAAGACAAATTTCATGTATATGCATTAGGTGTACGATATGGTAAAATGTGTCTTTCTTACTTTAAAGATAGTGCTAAAAATAACAACCCCCAGAACTTCTCAATATAAAAACCAAGAAAGCAAAACAAATATTTATAATTTACCACTAAGCACCCTTTACTGTAATAAAGAAAGAGTAGTTTTCTAGTTGTGTTTAAAATAAGAGTTATCACAATGTTCTGGTACACCAAATCAATGACATTTTCAAACCATATTATGAATATTTCAAAAAATAAATTTCCAAGTTTTTATCCATCTTTGGAGGTATTTTCATGGATAAGATCTTGTTAGTAACTCCATATGATAATTGTACAAAATCAGAAGCATTATATATAAGGTAAGCCCAAATATCCAGCTGGGAAGGAGAATATAAAAAAAAATTATATTATGAATTTCTAAAAAGGATGAAACATTAATGCTGCCTAATGCAAATACTGGTACTGATAATTTTAAACAATTTGTTCATGGTTTTACTACAGTCTTGAGTGTATATACTATAATCAGCACAATTTAAGAGCTTATTTGTACTAGGAAATAATTTGAAAAAAATATTAGTTTTTTGTTCTGGAACTGTCAAAATATTACATTTCATCAATGGTGAATATTTAGAAATATAGAGAATTTCAAAACTTAGTTCTGGAATTACGGTGATGGAGCCTAAAAAATCACAATTATCTATCAATTCTAATATACATCCAGACAGTGAAGACTAATTTTCAAAAACTTTGAACATAAATTTTGAACAAAACCAAATGTCATTTAAAAATGAACATTTTTGAAAATTAAAGTCTTTTAAATCAGAAGCTATATCATAAAAAAAAAGAAATTATATTGAAATTATATAGATGTAAATTATATTTCAAATTCCCACAGTGAATAGAAATAATTTTTCATCCTCAATGCTTAGTATGAAGTACTATATATTAAATTCTTTACAATTTCTTTAATACTAAACCTGTATTAATATATAGTATCATAAAACAAGATAGAATTATTGAAGAAAAATTAACCACTCAAGTTTTAATTTCATATTTTCTTACCTTGATTTGAGACAACATTACAACCAGTTTTGCCAAATGGGAAATATGCTGCAACAAACATAGGGTTTTTTATCACAAATATTTGAAATATGTTGCCACTTTTTCCAGTAATTGTTTTAGGTCTTTTCTGGAAACAAAACTTACATATACATAAGGGGCCAAATTCAGATACTTCCAGACAGGCCAAGAACACACTCTGTTAAGGGGACAATTTACAGGATAGCTGAGGTAGTGATGAGGAATCTCTCTGCAAGGCAAAATATAATAAATGAAATACACACATGATTCAGAAAGAGATTACAAATTCACATGAGTAGCAAGACTATCAAGAGATAAGGTGGCTAGTGCTAACCAGAACTTTTAACTTTGTTATTAAAATCACACTTCTGGGTATAAACTATTCTATGTTGTCATCTAATGGATTAAAATTTTTCCTTTATCTTTATAATTTGGAACTCCTAAGTATGCAACTTGGTATAAATCACTGAAATGAAATAATCCCACATTTGACTTAGAAGGGCAAACACTTATTTTTTCAGCTACACCACAGATTTGGAACAAGTGGACCACAATTTTACAAGCCCCAAATATGTATTTACTATCATCCACACATAAAGAAGGAAGAGGAAGGCAGGGGGAAGACCTCTATTTCCACTCAGAGGATTTATCCTAAGCAATAAAGAAATGCAATTACTCTTCAGCCCTTCCCTTTTATCACTAAAGTTTCTCTGACAGTCCCATGCTGATTTGGCAAAAAGCCAAAAAGCTTATATGCACAACCCTGTAACTTCCTCTGGCTACCAGCCCACAAAGGCTCTCTATTTCATGCAAGCTTAATCAGCACCAGTGATTTCATTGGCTTTAATAATATCTTAATAATGAAGTCTTCAAACTATTTTTTTTATTTTTGTAAAGTTCTATAGAAGGCCTATTAGCCAAAAATTTCACGGGTCCGCTTTCTATTGTGGATTTTTTTTCATTTCTTTAAGATGGAAAAGCAATTTATCCATTTCTAGATGCTCCAGCAAGCACTTACAAAAAAGGCAAATATTTTTAACTTTTGTCTGTGGTAATGTCAGAGAAGTTTCAAATAGAGTTGTAAGGAAAAAAAAATGGTTCTAAATTATATTGAAAAAACTCCAAATAACTAAAAAGTCATAATTTGCTGAAAAATGTCTGGTCTTCTCACTATCTTAACTCCAACCAAACATAAAATATGTGGACTATAAAAGCTATATATTCACATAGACCATTAGCTGTTGTGAAAGACTATTCTTGAATAGCTCCCACATAATACAAAATACTGGATTTCCATTTCACAGCTATATGATCACTCGTCTTACCCTAAAAACTCACATCTTGACACCTGATCAGCCATCAGGGCAAATTTCATTACTAATAAGTCCTAATTTTCAAGAAGGACTAATATACTTTTTCAAAATACTATCAAATAAAAATAACCACTTGCTAAGATTGAAAGCAAATCCCTGTTACAAAGCTGCAGTACTTTAGTAAATACTAAAAAATGGCTTGGTGAAGCTGAAAAGACTTTGTATTCAGACAGATGCACTTAAACCTTTCCCTTAGACACTCCCTTTTTCATAGGTTGGAGTACTTTTGATAATCTTTATCTTTTCATCTGTCTCAGATCCTTGAAAAAGAACTGTTAACTGTCAATTTATCTTCTTACAAAATGAAAAATTATAAACACCAGTATTTCAGACAAACTTTGGATAAACAGAACAGAGCACAGTTGTGGCAGTTGAAGGGTCCCCTTTCCATTGGATAAGTAAAATAGATTCTTTCAGCCATTTTTCTACTTCTTTTTTCTTTTTTTTTTTTTTCTTGGAAACCTCTGATGTGTGAAAAGTTACCCTAAGATATAAGACCCGAGGATCCAAAGGCTCTTTGGGCCAGTAGAGCATTTTATCGTAAGAAAATATCATTACTGACATTTTAAAAAGATCAGGTATAATAGTCTGACAGTAATAAGTAAAAACTTTTGTTTGAGGATCCATTTAAATTCTACCTCCTTTAAGCCAGTATAAAATTTATTTCTTACATGGAACATCTTGATTCATGTGTTCCAATACAGAATTTCATTACCTCCTATGTTCTGTCTGGAGGGCTCTGTTCTTATGCATTTACCATGTGCACCTTTTTACAGATCAGAACTGCTGTACATAAGATCCTTCTACTGTTTCATAATGACTGATGAAAAGAGATACTGAATAAAAAAGTATAATCAAGACCCTATTACTTAACCACATTGTACATTATGGAGAGACGGGAGGAGATAAAAGTTTTAGTTTCCCATTGAAAGGAAACTATGCTCTCTAGAAAAGGAAGATATGATTCTCTAGTAAATTCAACTGTACAACTCAGACAGAATTAGGTTTTTTTTTTAATTAGAAAATGAAAACCGCAATGAGATGCCATGTTAAAAACACCTAAAGCATTGCACATGAATTTTTTTATTTCTTAAACATTATCTACAGGGCCTCAAAATAACTTGTTTGTCATTCTACACAGATGCTGCCATTAAAGACAGGGCTTCCCCAATTACAAGATGTTGGGATCTGTTTTTATAGGTTCTAAGATTGCTAAATGGTTTATCCCTAGACTCCCCTGCTGATCATGAGTTTTCCCAGGCTTTATGACCATTTCCTATTTCCTCCCTTAGAAATAATAATAGGCCTGCCTTGTTATTGTCAATCATACTTGTATCCCTTCCTTCTCTCTCGAAATTTCTATGAACTCTGTATAATTATTGGACAGTACCTTAGAATCCCTCCTGCCTTGTATTCTTATTAGTTGTTTGTTCTTTCTGTCTTTCAATGTATCTATTTGATGTATCTCTCATTGGTCTTTTGTAAACTCCACCCTAGGGAACAAAAACCCTGGGTCAGCCTGCCTCGGGGCTCTCGGCTGGGGAGGCTCCATGGTTTCTTAAATAAACTGCGTCAGTCTGCCCTGCTGTGGGTCCTTTCCTTTGTATCCTGGTCACCGCTGCAGTCTTAGAAAGAGAGCAAGGACCGGCGGGACTGTATCTGTGGGAGCCCCGTCCCCGGAGGCAACCCCGGGAGCAGCTGCGTTCCAACAACAAGACCCTTCCCATGTCAAAGAGAGGGCAGCTGCAGAAACCTGGACAACACCTGCAGTGAAATGTGAGGCTTAGATTCCTCTTGGGTATTTGAATAGATAAACAGGACACTAACTTGGAGACCCACAAATGCACATGGATTCACCACCATAATACCCTAAGTTCAGCAGAAACTTGTGGATACAAGCTCTTCAGAGCTCCCATTTTGGAAACTTCCTCTTGATTGACAAATAGGATAGGATTAACATTAGCATTGCTTCTTAATATCATCGAACTAACACTGAAATAGGATTTCTTAACAAATTAATTAGGATTCAGAATATTTGCAATACTCACTTTAAATGTTTCTTTCCTTCAAGCACATGGTTAAGCACTTTAACATGATTCAGTGTAATATGACTAACAGAATTCATTAACATTTTACGTAATTATTTGGCTGTGAAATCTTAGTTTCCCCATCTAATTGTAAACACTCAAAATACAGATTGCTGTGACTGCCTGCTACTCTTCTCATAGGTGAGACTGGAAAAGGATTGGTCAGGCAACAAAAGAAAGACATTTTTCTTTTTAAAGAAAAAAATTGCAGGAAGAGATCAATGAGAACTTATGTAACTTGACCAACTTAGGGGGAGAGACCAAGCAGAGAGACTGGCAGAGGACAGGACTGAATCACATCTTCCTTCCACAATACTGTGAAAAATCAGAGATATAGGGGCAGTGGTGCAAAGTTCACATTAATATCAACATCACAAAATCCCTTCTGATTACCTAGGGTGATGACTCAAAGTAGTAGTCAGAAGACAGTGATGTAGCAGCTCCAGAAGGCTGACAGCTAAATCCAAGTAATAGAGCCAAACCAACAGACCACCTTTTCTATTTTGTATTATCTGATATACTTGTCCATATAAACATCACCTAACTCATGGGATTAATGCCCTGAAGCTACATAGACTTTTCTTTTTCTCAAGTGGTGTACTTTATCATTATAGACCTTGAATTTCTTATCACTTTGTTTTCATTGTAACCATTTACTCCTGTTCCAACACCATCAACAGCGGTTGTTTTTGACAGTCTTAGCAAGTGTGCTGCAAATCTGCAGCTAGTCATGGTAAATAGCTTTGCATGAGTGGGATGGATTTGCATATGCTAATGTGACATCTGGCCATTGTGCAATTTCTGATTTCTGTAACCCTTGAGCAGAATATTTTCCTAGAAGATAAATTAGCAATAATCACCATTCAAGGTTTCAACTCATGTCATTTTTACTATAGATGTCAATCTTAATCAAAAGATCTGTTAAACATAGGTCTGATGGCAGACCAAAGAAAACTGCCTAAAGTATGGATGCTCCATGTTCAATCAGAAACAGTTTATTTGCTTTCGTACAGTCAAAATTTTGAAACAAATAATCAGAATTTAACCAAACTTAGATGTTGCAAGTTTTTATCTCTCCCAAGGGGAGAAGTAATTCAGACATAGAAAAACATATAACACAATTACCCAGACACAAAATCTGCTCTGTGGTTAGCAGTGGTATTATAAAGACATATGTAATTTATATGAGAGCTTAACAAAGGTCAAAATGTCACCAGTAGGGAAAAGGAGTATATCTTTTTGTGTAGAGTCAATACTCATCTTGTATTTTACAAATATCTTCTTTTGCCAACTACATATAGGCCTTTTGATCCTAATTTCAGTAGAATTTTAGACTTGGGCAAAAGAAAGAACACTGTAAGTAAAGGAATATCATTAGTTCAAACCTTTGAAGCTCAGAAAGTATAATCTCAAGGGCAATTAAGCACTGAACAGATCTTCCTTATCCAAGGGGATTATTGCAGTTTGATTCCAGAAATTTCCATGACATAAGATTATTCTAAAGGATACCGTCTGATCATATTTGGCCCAAAAATATTATTTTAATAGAAATGAGCTTTAAAAATTCTAAAATCATCAACATATTCACAATTATTTTTCATTAACAGATCAATTCTCTGAACAAGTATGCATTCTCCTATATTCCCAGTATTCCAAAACAGGGGTGCCAACAGCAATAACTACTATAATGGTATGTAGGCTGAAAAAAGAACTGATTTTTATATATACATATATATCTTCTTGTTGTCGTCTGGGAGAGAAAGCCACTTAAGAACAAGTCTTGACTTGATTCAGATCCCTTATACAGAGAGTTTTATTTTCCCAGGAATAAGAAACACATTTCTCAATTTGAGCCATAGTCCCTCCAAAAAAAAGCCAGACTAAGAGTTGTCTTAGTTGTCTTCTTGGGAAGAAAAAAAAAAAAAAAAAAAAAAAAGACACTCTAAATGTAGACAGAAAAAACTTGATTTGAGTTGCAGGTACCTAGGCTATAACCAACATCATAAGTTTTCCACTCCAACAGTAAACATCCAGATTCTTGTTATCATCCAGCAGTAGGTGTGGAACTCACAATGGGTATAGGAACAGAAGCACTTCATTTCCAGTCAGGATTTACTAATACTTTATTGAACCTAGATATGAAGACACCTCCTCAAAAGCAGAAAACCTACATCCTACAGAGTTTGTAGTATGATGCACCTTGAAATCACATCATGTGTCATCAAGTAGTTCTAGTAATCTTACCTTGAGATATTTTGAGTGAAGTCTTTGTAGATACATCCTACTCGATCTATGCTAATATGTATGCAGAGAGCAGCAGTCATGAGTTTCAATGAGAACAACCCATAAATCCTGCACACCAATCAAGGCATTCAGCTAGATAGGGCAGGCTTGATTGCATCCTTTGGCCTGTTTCAGTTTTTTGAAATGAGACAAGTACTGTTTCATTGAAGCTAAAAACATGGAACAGTCCAGGCTGGAAAGGAGCTTGGATGATAATCTGGTCCAAACTTTAAAGGGAAAGGAGCCTGGATGAGATCATTAAATACTCTCTTGAATTGCATCTTAAAAACCTCCAATGACAGGGACTCTACCATGACCCTGGGAAAGTTGTTCCAGGAAGAATTATTCTCACCGTATGGAATTTCTTTCTTATATTGAGATAGTACCTCCCCAGTAGAAGTATCCAGCCCCTTGTCTACTCAGTGTGACTCTTTGTGAAATGAGAGTTTCCAGCATCTTTGTTGCCACTCTTTAAATACTAGAATTGTTACTTTTCCAAGGTGAAGAGACCTAAGCCCTATACCAGGATGATCATGACTGCTAGTAACTCCCATATCCATGTAGCCCAAGATCAGATTTGCCTACTATGCTCTTGGCAGCTGTTCTGTTTCCGGCCAAGGACAGGGTTAATTTTTTTGCAGTAACTGTGAGGTGGCCAAGCCTAGAGCCTTGTGAGTGTGTCTAGGCTGTTACTCTATACCACTTCCATCATCACTGAGGGGCAGAAGTAAGACGTTTTTGAGAAAGCATATTTTAATTCACAGTTAGATTGTCAACCCACTCTATCGTGTCAGAGAAGAAGAATGATTCCAAGTGGGGTCCTGAATAGCAGCAAGTTTTGGAACAAACTGAACATGAGATTGCTCATACAGTAGACCTTGGACCAACCAGGACAGGACAAGATATACACTGCTGCATTCTCCAGGAGAATTGTCCTTTGTGAAGCCTCTGGCAAAAAGTACCTGGGGAGTCTTGAGGACAACCTCTGGTGTCCTGGAGTCAGGGATACAAAGGATCTGATGCCTTACACCCCAATGGAAAAAGAGATCCTGGCAGTTTGTGAAGGGATTTAAGCTGCCTCTGAAAGCACAGCTCTGTCGGAGATCAGACAGCTACAGAAGCTGAACTGGGTAGCACTGCAGACCTTTTGGCCCTGGTACAGTGAAAGCCAAGGAAGAAATAAACTCAAGGCAAGAACAGAAGTGAAGACATCATATCTGGTCACTTTGACCCTCTAATGCTGACTGCTCTGACAAGGGACGATGTAACAAGTACTTAACTGGCAAAAGAGATAACAAAGGACATTACTAGCATAAGAAGAATAATCAGAAGATTGTTTTTCTGAACAGAACCAGGACAAAGGGGTCAGAGTGGAAAATTTTGTACGAATGTAGTGACCTATAAATACTTTTAAAATGTGTAATAAAATGGCTTTGCTTGGCTGGCATAAGTGGAGTCCATGTCTGACAATGCAGCAAATGGTGCTTCCCATGTGAGGAAGTGAAGATTTGCCTACCTGGCTGCCCAGTGAGGAGCCCCACGGAACTGAAGTGCTGCTGAAAGAAAGCAGGTGCCTGGCTGGCAAGAATCCCTTCAGGTTTTTGGAAGTGAGCCATGGGGAACTGGGACAGGGATACGTCCTCAGAAGAGAAACATATTTTTGAACTTATGTGTAAACTTCTAGAGAAGCACGGGAAAATGGTTTCTTCTCATTCTCTTCAGCTGATTTTGTGGTGGGCGCAATTGCATGTTAAACACCAGCACAGCTTTCACAGCAGTGCTGGGAAAAAATCATCTCCTGCTGCCCCCCGGCAATAAGCTAAGGACTCTACAAAAGAACTTTTAACATCTCCCTTCTGTCTATGAACAATGAGAGATAAGGTTGCAGTGAGGAGGAGGACTGCGGCCTGGCAAAGAAGATCCTTGCAACCTTCGCGCTGCGGGCAGAGAGCGGAGCTTGAACTTTGCTACTACAGCAAGGGACCATTTTCGCCAACCAGAATCTGACGGAAAGTAAAATGCTGACACAGCTGAGAAAATTAGGCCAGTGCTATTCGCTGGATGAAAAATCACAGAACTGTGAGTACTGGAAAGGTGTTCCGGTTGTATTGATGTAATTTACAAATATTACAGTAATTTCTTCACATTGAAGCAACATTACATTATGGGTTAAAAACCCTGTATTTCTTTCCTAAATGAAAGAGAACTTAAGAGTAAAAGCTCCTGGAAGGAACTGCAACGGGAGCACCAGAAAAAATACTCATAATGAGCCTGGGCACGGTTCCAAGACACAGGTCCTAAGAATGGATCCATGGAATGCATCCAGGGAATGGACCTATCCTTGGTCTGCAGATCCTTGGTGTTGCAGGCAGTGGTGGAGCTCTCTCGGAGCTCCCCTAGCCCACGGCTGGACCCATGGCCAATGCTGGTCCCCTGCAACCTGCATGTTATTTACCTTAATGTTTAACTGTGGTATGACAGTTTTTCAGTAACATTTTCATGAACACAGAATTAAAATCAGGTAAATTCTGTTGTATGTAGAGTTTTCAAAGAACATTCTCAACTCTAACTTTAGTTTTTTTACATTTAAGTGATGTTAAGTTCTATTAAGCTTAAATTTTGTTAAATTTAAGTAATACTAATTTTCAGTTCTTTTATGTTTCAATTTAATGCAGTTCAAGTGATGGTAAAATTCAATTCTGTTGAATTTAAGAGATGTTCAGTTTATCTTCTGTTAATTTGAAGTTCTGCCAAGTTAAGATTCTGTTAGGGTTAAGTACTGTTAAGTTAATTTCTAAAGTATTAGTAAGATTAAGCAAAGTTAAATTTAAGTATTTTTCATTTTAAGATCTGTTATTTTAAGTTCTATTAAGTGCTATTAAGATCAATTCATTAATGCTAACTGTTTTATCCAAGTATGTAAGAGTCCGTCCGAGAATCCCTCATTTTTGCCTCACAATCATCTCTGAGGACTGAGAACTGAGACCACTCAAAGGCCCAGGCCTGGTCGAGGGGGAGAGCCACCAAAGATCCGGGTTGGCAGAGAAGCTGTTTGCCAACGTTAAGTGTGTTCGATGGACCGGTGTAAGGACTCGGCTGGGCTCCTAGGATACGACCTGTCCTTTGGTGCCTACCGTCTTGCTCCTGAGCACGGTCAAAACACACAATGGACAATGCCTCTGCAGCACCTGCAGCTCCTCACCCCCCATTTGGCCAATTGCCTGTCGCTCCGAAAAACCCCTTAAAAACCAGCCCTAAAACCTACTCGCTCTGAGATCTCCCCATCGGAAGGAAGACTCCACGTCGCTGAGGACGGCTGCGGGGACTTCGCCGATTGGTAGCTATAACCCCCTTTCCTCCCAAACCTTTCCCTCTGCTTTATTTCCCCTTTCTATCCCTCTATCGCAAAACTTTGACAATTGTTTCAATAAACTGCATTTTTGTGGTTTCATTGAGAGTCCCTTGTGTTTTGCCTTTCGCGCTCTTAGATCAAATAAAAGAACCTCATCACGAATCCCACCTTGCGGATCGTGACATTGTAACGTTAAGTTTCAGTGGAATTAGTTTTAAGTTTGTTAAAATATATTTGTTCAAATTATAAGATACAATTCTTTTGTTATAAGAAACAAATAATGTGAAGTTTACAATGTAGCTAAAGGTAAAACAATAAGACAAGTAGAAAGGGGTTTTCAGGAGAGGCTGTAGCCAAGCATAAAGTATCTTCTCATATTAAATTGGCTGAAGTTATCCATACATTTGTTCTTGGCTGATTAACAGGCCAAGTAAAACTAACAGGAGGAAGCAGTAATACTAAAAAACCCTTTACTAGCATAAGCCAAATATTACTTTGAGGCAATGGCAAGCCAGTGCTTGCTTGATAAATTTTGATGTTTGGACAAACCATACTGATGCCCACACACCAGCTGTTTATTTGTATATTTTTCTGACAGCTCCTTGAAGGATCACAATGCCAAAGGATCACAAATCAGCTCTTCTTTTGTGAGATGCACAATAGCAAAGGTACCCACAACTTTGACACTCACATGGAGTCCACACTTGATCACCCCCTGTGTCACAGGCTGAGCAGGGAAAGGCAGGTAACAGACCTGCAACCACCTCTGGACAGCTGGTTCTCCAAGGACAAAGGACTTATCTTTTGATCCTTTTCTGTGTTTTGATTGGCTGGCTGTTTAGTGGGGGTTCTGATGTTCTTGGCTGAAGCCTAACTGGGACCAGTGTCTGTGGAGACACAGGTATGAACACTTCCCATATTTTGGGGGAGTGGCAGGGCATGGGCACTGTGAATGACCTGGTGCTCAATCAGATCAGGGCTATGGCTGAAGTTCTTCCCACACTCCCCACACTCATAGGCCCATTCCCCAGTGTGGATCCTCTGGCAGGTGACGAGGTGGTCCTGTAGTTTTTCCACCTTCTGGGTCTTTTGTGGAGACTCATGCTTTTTTCCATGTGTCTGATGATGTTGGGTTTTTCTTTCTTTTGGAAGTAGAAGAGTGTTTTATTCTGGGGTAGTGGGGGATGCCCATGATATGGGAGATTCCCCATGGGGTGAAAGAGGAGGAAGGTCATTGAGAATTGTACAAAATTTTACATATCTTTGTGTTGCTATCTGCAAGACGTATCATTCAAAGAAGGTTTCCTAACTGCTATTACTGAGAATCTTGTTTTTAGGAGGCCCTTCCAGTTAAGGCATGGGCCTTGGCCAAGTCCTGCCCTTACCTGGTCAGGAATTATGCCAGTAAACCCAGGTGTTTTCTGCACCAAAACTCTACTCAGGTCATTTTGACTTGCTGAATTTGGACCTATAATAGCTGGACCCCCTTTTGAAGTGAACTTGGAAACCTCTACCCAGGAATGATTTTTCTAAGCCCTCACTCTAAAATAAGGCTTGCCAGCTATTACAGACCCTGGGTGATGGTACAGTATTTAGGGAATTGATAATGCATTGTTTTAAATCACCATCCTATCTCTCATGTACTACTAATTGAATGTATTATCTGATTTATTTCTGCTTGCTGTGAGTTTATTGATTATTATTGTGGGTTTACTTAACAATAAAATTTAATGTGTTTTGCCACGTGTTATTTTGCTTTTATGTTGTCTTCATGTTCATAACGAGAAACACATAAATAACATTAAAAAAAAAATGAAGGGGGAGTATGGTTCCTCAAGAATATTTACACTAATATTTACACTAAAAATTTTGAAAGCAAATCCAATCAAACCAGATTTGATCCCCAGCAGAATGATACTGCTTTGAAGATTTGCCTGTGCAGAGCCAATTTCTAAAAGTTTCTATGTAAAGATCCTTAATTGAGTGTACAATGATAAGGCCTAGCTGATTTACTAACCTAGGAAAAAGGTATGCATATGTTTTATCACTAACAGTGAGCAGTTACCTGCTCATCTAGACAAACATCATCTCCTCCAAGAGAATAAGACCCAGAGAGAAGAAAAATTACCTAAATTCCAACCAGTCCTCGTGACCAAGACAGGAGCAGAAGTAGGACTGTCAAGACATGGCAATGTCTGAAGGCTTACAGAAGCAGCCTGCCAACAGAGACCTTGTGTCACCACTGCACTCACCATCAGGGTATTGTGTTCCTACTAACCTTTTTCAGTTATTCCCTGTTCCATGCTTCCAGAAAGACATTCAGTAATGTCAAAGTCAACATTTCCAGCAAATAGACTTCCTCCTGCCTACATAGCATGGCTCCTGAACTCCAACCATATGAGCTTTAGAACAGTAGCCGTTTATTTCCTAGGAGACTTCCTAGGAGACCTTGGACATTATCCTTTTGTTCTCCTACACTGCAAATCTCTTTGTCAGGGACATGCTTGTATTTGATAAGTTATTATTGATTGTGATCTATAATCCATGTATCTTATCCTTTATTTAGCAGATGACCAGTAATAGTCTCAATAAGATAATAGCTTTACAGGTGCAAACTGCTTTAACATAAAAGTACATGAACCCTTTATAAATAACAGAAAAGGGAGAGATGTCAGAGATCAGACAGCTACAGAAGCTGAACTGGGTAGCACTGCAGACCTTTTGGCCCTGGTACAGTGAAAGCCAAGGAAGAAATAAACTCAAGGCAAGAACAGAAGTGAAGACATCATATCTGGTCACTTTGACCCTCTAATGCTGACTGCTCTGACAAGGGACGATGTAACAAGTACTTAACTGGCAAAAGAGATAACAAAGGACATTACTAGCAGGAATCAGAAGAGTAATCAGAAGATTGTGTTTCTAAATGGAACTGGGACAAAGGGGTCAGAATGGAAAATTTTGTATGAACATAGTGATCTATAAATACTGTTAAACTGTGTAATAAAATGGCTTTGCTTGGCTGGCATAAGTGGAATCCATGTCTGACAATGCTCACACAGCACTTCCTGGCACCCTGTCTGCCAGTGTTGGGCAGGATGTTCAAAGCAAAAGACCTTTCCACACATCATGATACTAATGCCACATAGAATAAGTGAATCACTCTGATCACACAGTAAGCTCCAATAGGAAACCCCAGTCACCAAGGGGTCTTGGAAATCATCATGACCTGGCCCAAAGTCAAAACTTTTGGACTGTCATCACCATAGGAGGAGGAAAAAGTGACATGTGCTGCTGAGGTTACACCATATAATCAGCTACCAGAAAATGAAAAAAAATATGATCACTGATGGTTCCTGCTGTATGGTTGGGCTACACTGAAAACAGAAAGCAGCTGTAGAGAGTTCTACATGGCAAGTCACAGAAGCTATGGAGGGACAAGGTACATCAAGTCAGGTCACAGAGCTGAAAGCCATTCAGCTGGCTTTAGATACCACTGAATGAGAGAAATGGCCTGTGCTCTACCTCTACACTGACTTGTGGATGACAGTAAATGCACTGTGGGGGTGGCTGGACCAATGGAAAAAGACCAACTGGCAGGACAGAGGTAAAGCAATCTAGGCTGAAGACTTTTGGCAAGACATCACTACCCAGGTAGAGAAGCTGGCTGTAAAAGTATGTTCTGTAGATGTACATGCACCCAGGAGTTGGGCTACTGAAGAGCATTTCAAGAACAGACAGGTGGATTGGATTGCCAAGATTAACTGTCTCAGGTGGATCTCAACTGGCAGCATAAGGGTGAATTTTTGCTGCTCAGTGGGCCCATGATTCCTCAGGTCATCAGGGAAGAGATGCAACATAAATATGGGCTAATCATAAAGGGGTGAAGTTAACAATGGACACTATCTCCCAGGAGATGTGTAACTGTGAAACATTTGCTGCAATCAAGCAGGCCAAATGAGTAAAGACTCTGTGGTATGGTGGATGATAGTTAAAATATAAATATGGGCAGGCTACCAAACTATATCACACACCTGCAAATCCATGAAGGAAAGTACTATGTACTGACAGTGCTGTAAAGAGACACTGAATAGCTGGAGATGTACCCTGCACCTCATGCCACTGCCTGAAAAACCATCTTGGGCCTTGAAAAGCAAGTGCTGTGGTGATGTGGCACCCTAAAATAACTGACTTGGAGAGCAGGACTTGTTTCAAAAATAGCCTCATACACACCAGGGCCAGATAGCACAGTACTGAGTGGGTATCATAGTCCCTGTCACGCACCAGCCTCTGGGGAAGTTGAAAAATACAATGGACTGTTAAAACCACATTGAAAGCAATGGGTGGGAAGACCTTCAAACACTGGGAATTACATTTAGCAAAGGCTGCCTGGTTACTTAATATTAACTCTCCCAGCTGAGCTGGTCTTGCCCAATCAAAACCCCCACATGCCGCTGTCCACTGGAGCCCAGGCTAGCTCTGTCTGCTCCAGTGGCATGACAGGTGTGGGGAACTGCCTTGGTGTGGGTAAAGCCACAGGCAGAACCTTAGAGCCCACACTGCTCTGCAGGATGGAGAAGTGTTCCTCAGCAAAGCAGGGATCGGGTAAAGGAACAGGAGGAGGCTCTTCAGGCNTTGTGATCTATAATCCATGTATCTTATCCTTTATTTAGCAGATGACCAGTAATAGTCTCAATAAGATAATAGCTTTACAGGTGCAAACTGCTTTAACATAAAAGTACATGAACCCTTTATAAATAACAGAAAAGGGAGAGATGTCAGAGATCAGACAGCTACAGAAGCTGAACTGGGTAGCACTGCAGACCTTTTGTCCCTGGTACAGTGAAAGCCAAGGAAGAAATAAACTCAAGGCAAGAACAGAAGTGAAGACATCATATCTGGTCACTTTGACCCTCTAATGCTGACTGCTCTGACAAGGGACGATGTAACAAGTACTTAACTGGCAAAAGAGATAACAAAGGACATTACTAGCAGGAATCAGAAGAGTAATCAGAAGATTGTGTTTCTAAATGGAACTGGGACAAAGGGGTCAGAATGGAAAATTTTGTATGAACATAGTGATCTATAAATACTGTTAAACTGTGTAATAAAATGGCTTTGCTTGGCTGGCATAAGTGGAATCCATGTCTGACAATGCTCACACAGCACTTCCTGGCACCCTGTCTGCCAGTGTTGGGCAGGATGTTCAAAGCAAAAGACCTTTCCACACATCATGATACTAATGCCACATAGAATAAGTGAATCACTCTGATCACACAGTAAGCTCCAATAGGAAACCCCAGTCACCAAGGGGTCTTGGAAATCATCATGACCTGGCCCAAAGTCAAAACTTTTGGACTGTCATCACCATAGGAGGAGGAAAAAGTGACATGTGCTGCTGAGGTTACACCATATAATCAGCTACCAGAAAATGAAAAAAAATATGATCACTGATGGTTCCTGCTGTATGGTTGGGCTACACTGAAAACAGAAAGCAGCTGTAGAGAGTTCTACATGGCAAGTCACAGAAGCTATGGAGGGACAAGGTACATCAAGTCAGGTCACAGAGCTGAAAGCCATTCAGCTGGCTTTAGATACCACTGAATGAGAGAAATGGCCTGTGCTCTACCTCTACACTGACTTGTGGATGACAGTAAATGCACTGTGGGGGTGGCTGGACCAATGGAAAAAGACCAACTGGCAGGACAGAGGTAAAGCAATCTAGGCTGAAGACTTTTGGCAAGACATCACTACCCAGGTAGAGAAGCTGGCTGTAAAAGTATGTTCTGTAGATGTACATGCACCCAGGAGTTGGGCTACTGAAGAGCATTTCAAGAACAGACAGGTGGATTGGATTGCCAAGATTAACTGTCTCAGGTGGATCTCAACTGGCAGCATAAGGGTGAATTTTTGCTGCTCAGTGGGCCCATGATTCCTCAGGTCATCAGGGAAGAGATGCAACATAAATATGGGCTAATCATAAAGGGGTGAAGTTAACAATGGACACTATCTCCCAGGAGATGTGTAACTGTGAAACATTTGCTGCAATCAAGCAGGCCAAATGAGTAAAGACTCTGTGGTATGGTGGATGATAGTTAAAATATAAATATGGGCAGGCTACCAAACTATATCACACACCTGCAAATCCATGAAGGAAAGTACTATGTACTGACAGTGCTGTAAAGAGACACTGAATAGCTGGAGATGTACCCTGCACCTCATGCCACTGCCTGAAAAACCATCTTGGGCCTTGAAAAGCAAGTGCTGTGGTGATGTGGCACCCTAAAATAACTGACTTGGAGAGCAGGACTTGTTTCAAAAATAGCCTCATACACACCAGGGCCAGATAGCACAGTACTGAGTGGGTATCATAGTCCCTGTCACGCACCAGCCTCTGGGGAAGTTGAAAAATACAATGGACTGTTAAAACCACATTGAAAGCAATGGGTGGGAAGACCTTCAAACACTGGGAATTACATTTAGCAAAGGCTGCCTGGTTACTTAATATTAACTCTCCCAGCTGAGCTGGTCTTGCCCAATCAAAACCCCCACATGCCGCTGTCCACTGGAGCCCAGGCTAGCTCTGTCTGCTCCAGTGGCATGACAGGTGTGGGGAACTGCCTTGGTGTGGGTAAAGCCACAGGCAGAACCTTAGAGCCCACACTGCTCTGCAGGATGGAGAAGTGTTCCTCAGCAAAGCAGGGATCGGGTAAAGGAACAGGAGGAGGCTCTTCAGGCATGAAGTTCCAACCCAAGGTTTATTTAGGTTGAAGGGGTCAGGTGAAAAGAGCCCCGAGCACCAGTGTACATGGGATTTTAAACCAAAGCAAACCAGGGGGTGGATACTTATCAGCAACTAATAGGAAGGCAGCAGGGGAGGAGTAAGGGGATGACATATTCTCTGAGGGACTAATCAGGGTAGGGGGAAGAGAGGGAAAAGTCACATGGGCCAATGGGGCATCAAAGATTAGGGAATTTNCCTGTCTCAAGCAAAGGCAAACCCACCCGTGAGATTGTTTTTGCTCAATAGCTGGGTGCACTTGGTGGGTAATGCAGATGGATGGGGAAACAAAATGTGTACATGAAGGGGATTTGATTTTTGAGTGAGAACAGTCTGTAATGTTGAACAGTGTGTGTATTATTGGTTGCTGAATGACACTGGCACTTTGTGCCATAACTACCATGGACAGACGGTATGGACTGCTCCAGATACACTGGTCATGAACTCGTGATGCAGCTTNGCAACACCCACATACTGTAGAACGGGATAAAGTCGATGTGATGTATATTAAGAATACGTTAGGGAAGACAGTTTGGATTAATCCTGTCTCAAGCAAAGGCAAACCCACCCGTGAGATTGTTTTTGCTCAATAGCTGGGTGCACTTGGTGGGTAATGCAGATGGATGGGGAAACAAAATGTGTACATGAAGGGGATTTGATTTTTGAGTGAGAACAGTCTGTAATGTTGAACAGTGTGTGTATTATTGGTTGCTGAATGACACTGGCACTTTGTGCCATAACTACCATGGACAGACGGTATGGACTGCTCCAGATACACTGGTCATGAACTCGTGATGCAGCTTGCAACCACCTGACAGCACACCAGCCCCCCTGCCCTGGAAGACATCTAGAATGGATAGAAATCAGAGTCACGGACTAAATGAACTCAACAGGTATTTGGAGGGACGGCCATTGACAATGGAAAAGATACCTGTGCTTGTGTGTATATGTATATCGGGAAGATCTGGGCAGGAGGCTGCTGGTATAGAATAAGGCATGGATAATGTCCTACTTTAGGCCAAGAACAGGGTTAATTTTTCAAAGTTGCCATGAAGCACAGAGACTGGAGCCACTGGACTGTGGCTGTGTGTAGCTTGTTATTCTAAATAACTCACATCATTACTGGGGGGCAGAGGTAAAGGAGTCTTACTTCTGAGAAAGAGGAGTGTGGTTTTCCGTTGAACAAAAGCATGGGTGCAGACCATCTGTCTGACACTTAGTTCATTATCTCAGGGTTCGACTCTGTTGGGTTGGTTGGTTGGTTAGCAGCTTTTCTTCAAAAAATAGGTTTGATTTCCTTTTTTTTTTTGGTCAATATACTGACTGGACAATTTCAAGGAATTTTTAAAGACAACATAACTTTTGGATTTGCCTACTTGGATGCACAAATTTTGCCTGCAATCTTCAGTTTTCATTCTGACTCAAGGAACCAACATGAGAAGCAGAGAAGAACATCTCAGTAGGGGGAGTTTGGAATGGCTAAAATACATTCCAATTTCTGAAAATGTAGAAATACTTTTTTTCCATTAGATTGTGTGCAATTATTGTAGTACAGTTACAGAGCCATAATTAGACTGTATTTATAGAGGAGCTTCTAAACTTCTTTTCAGATGTAATTCTCTGTTGATCTCAATATAATTTATTTTTACATTATATATATTTATTTTGATACATATAGTATTTTTAGCCAAAATATGCTAAAATTTAAGGTGTGTAAAAGACAAAACACTTAAATATATTTCTAAACTAAAGTAAATCCACAGTACAAATTATGCACTTATCAATTGTAATATATTATGTTTTCTGTCTCATTTCAGAAGGTATTATGGTAATAATTTTGGATTTTAGCCAAGTGCTCAGCAGAGGA
>WEZZ01016815.1:10510-50572 GCA_013400585.1 Chloropsis cyanopogon
CGCTGCCTCCGTCCCCCAGCCCTGGGACGTCTTCAAGCCGCAGCCCGAGGCGGAGAGCGGCCGTGCGCTGCGATTGGCTGGCGGCGATGAGGCTGCCTGTAGGGGACCAATCGCGAGGCGCGGGGCCACGGGCGCGCCCGCTCCCGATGGGGCACGGCCGCTCACCTCTGTGGGGGCCGGAGGAGGGCAGCGCGCATGCGCAACGGGGCCGAGCACCGCCCCTCAGGCGCGCCCCCGCGGCCTATCCAGCCGGGAGCGTGCCTGGGGCAGCGCGAAAGGAAACCCGAAATTGCGGGGCTTGTGCCGAAAACCCGTCAGGCACAGAGCTATTGCGGTTCTGCTTCATTGAGCCGTGAAGGAAATGGCGCTGACGCGCACAGTGCTGTCATAGAATCGTAGAATGGTTTGGGTTGGAACGGCTCTTAAAGACCCTTCAGTTCCCACCCCCCTGCCACGGGCAGGGACCTTCCACTAGACCAGGTTGCTCCGAGCCCATCCAGCCTGGGCTTGAACATTTCCAGGGATGGGCCGTCCAGAGCTCCTCCGTGTAGCCTGTTCCAGTGTCTCACCACCCTCATGTAAAGAATTTCTTCGAAATATCTAATGTAACCCTACCCGCTTTCAGTTTGAAGCCATTCCCCTCTGCCTGGTCACGACAAGCTCTTGTAAACAGTCTCTCTGCAGCTTTCTGGCAGGAGACAGGAGGCTGGAACAGTCGTGGATATGGTTCATGAAGCGATGCTGAATGCATTCTGCACAAAGTGGGCCAAGCAGGGGAAAGAAGATCAATGCTCTCGTAGAAAGTCCTCCCAGTTCAGCTGTTAACAGCAAGGCTTCCTCACGGGAAGCACAGTTTGTATTGAGGTACTAAACACCCTCGTTTAGGTCCCTAAACACCTCAGTGAGGTCCCACCACAGGTAGATTCAGCCACCACCACCACTATAGGTAGATTGAGCTTGGCCCTGGCCAGAGTTCCAGGCACTGTTCTGGAAGAACTTGTCCTTCTTCAGGGCTCTGGAGCACCCCTGGGGCCAGCAGCTCCCAGCCCTGGCACAGCCAGCGCTGGAGCACTGCTGCCTGCTGTGAACTCAGTGAAATTACTCGGCAGACATCAGCAAAAACTGAGCACCGTTTGCTTATGCCATTAAAAAAAAAAAAAAAAAAAAAAAGACACTCTTGCCAGAATAGTTTATACCACAAACAAAATAACTTCGACTAGCAGAAACTTATTTTGCCAGTGTAGTGTTAGAGACTAACTAAGGCTGCTGTTTTCTTTTCAAGGCATCAAAATATTGCCAGACTAAGTTTTTTTGCAGCCCTGTTCTGAACACCATTGCTATGTGACCAAAGACTGGCCAAAGGCAGCTAAAATTTATCCTTTACAAGAGCTGTTTTCCAAAGCAAAAAACAAACCCAGTCTCTCAAAATGGTCCTGTTCAGCACTGTGCTTGCCCTGGGGTGGTTGGCTTGCTGGAAGCCTTTTTTCCTGCCTGATAAATGATGAGTGGTTTTACCTACTGCAAAGGCCATGGGACTGTTTAAGGTTTGATTCTTCAGGATCTACCTGTGCAGCTCTGTACAGATGGGAACTTGGCAGGTGAGAGTGGTGTGCCCTAGCAAGGGCTAAGAGACACTGAACTCACAGCATGGGAGTGGTACTGCAGCCACCCCAGGCCACCCTACCATACTCATTGTTCCAACCCCTCTCTGAGACACCACTGTGTCAAATGTTCCTTAGACACAGCTTCAATGAGCTGCCAACAGTGAAAATGACATTTTCTCTCCTGTTTGGCAGAGCTGTTGTCAAAAAATAGGGTTACAGATTGGGTTAGCTCTCTGAAGAGCATTCTTATATAAAACAACAAAGTAAATATGCCACCAGGCAGTGGCCAGCTCTCTTGTACCTGAAATGTACCACCAGGCATTCCAGTCTTTTTTTTTTTCTGGCTTTGAGCGTCAAAATGCTAACACAAATCACATTTTCTTATTTTCTGACGAAGTTCTTTCAAATTCCTACATAAACAGGAGAACTGACCTGGGAGAGACAGCCAAGCTTTGTTTCTTGAAAAAGTTGGCAGTCTGAAAAACAGCAGGTGGGGGAGGGTGAGCTCTTTGTTTTTCAGCATTGGCAGTTACTCATGATAGTGGTAAATAAAAATCAGACCGATGCATAATTTATACTGATGGTGCCCATTTGAAAAATGTCCCTTAAAGCTTTGTAATGAGTCTACAACCTGATAATAAAAATGGGGAATCAACTTCATTTACTTACAGAGAACAAGCTACTTCATGAAAATAACTTTGTGCTTGTCCTCCTTTATTTGGTATAGCCATTCTCTAAAATGACCCTGTTTCCTCTTCAATACCAACGTAATCTATATCAAAACCACAACTCGGTTGCTACTAATAACACTTTTCTGAGTACCAAGCCTACCCATCGACGGGGAGAATACACATTACAAAAATCCCAACTGCAGTATTTCATATTTGGCAATCCTTCACATATTTCCATTTCATAATTAAGCAACCAAGTCTCCAAAGCCTGTCCATTCAAGTTTTAGCATCTTTTCATCCACCAGGAAACCACAAGCATGTTTTAAAGGAAAATTGTGATGTATTTGAGGGGGTGGAAAAGCATAAAGCACCTCCAATTTCTGTTAATCTTTTCATAGATTCTTGCCTTAACTAAGACTACTCTCAGAAAAACCCTAAACACACAATAAGGACATCTATTAAGCTTTCATCCTCAATTTCAAAAATGGACTGACAATTAAAACCATTTGTGAGAGTCATGAGTGAGCTAGTTGCTTTTTAAGACTGAAAGATTCTCTTTTGACAACATTGCAAAGTCCATATTTATTTTTGGCCCCTTGGCTGATGAAATGACCTCCCTTTAGAATCTGCAAATATAAATAGAATTGACGTTTTAATGATCAGTTTCCACACACTATTATAATGCAGCATCCCAAGCATCAATATTGTTCCAAGTCTGGATGCATGGGGCAGTTTTACAGCTGCTGATTCTCTGTAATGTGCAAGTACCCAGGGAGGTTGCCTGAATACGTGAAGTGTCCGAGAGAAATTACTGAGGTTTTATCTCTCTGAAATGCCATAAGGTGGCAGTGAGTTGGAAAATTCTTCAACTTCTGGGTAGAACAAAGCTCAGGAGAAGAGTAGGGGAGGGGGTTTTTTTGCTTGTTTAGGGGTTTTCATTTGTCTGTTTGCATTTCATATATCAACAATAAACTTCAATCATTCTAATTAGACACTGAATAGGCCTGCTCCAACAGGAACCGGTAGACATGTTCCTGCACAGGAGCTCCTGCTTTTTTCTTTCTCCACTGCTTCCTTTTCAAGTGATCAGCAGGAAGATTTTCTGTTTGCTTACCTTGCAGCTCTTGCTGGGTCATTCCACCAGAAGGCATGGTGAGAGGCCTACCTCTTGCTAGTCTGATAAGGATGCAATGATTCAAGGCTGTTTTGAACCTTGCTATGCTAGAGAATCTAAATTATATTAATGGATCTATGAGACTTCTATCTAACTCCTTGATATTGCCAAGGCAATTATCCAGAGAACAATTTAGTGAGACACTGTAATGCCTTGTCTCTTGTTTGATTGGCATGGGCCAACTCAATAGTTATGGTTGAACTTTAACTTTACTTTTTTTTTCCCAGTGGAAAATCAGCAATTGTAACAGTAACAAATTTACCAGTTGCCCAGGCGTTAATGATTTACCAATAAATCCTGAAAAGTGGTTTTGATTTTTGTCCCAGAACAAAACCCAAAGGAACCTATGTTTATAACATACCAGTTGCATGTATGTTTCTGAGCAGGACACAAATTTTTAATCCTGAGAACCCACTATTTTGTAATCACTTCCTGTCACAAAATATGTCATCACCAACAATTGCTTCAGAAGACAGCTGATGTTTTGCTGATTGGGATGTGTGTGGGTGCTCCTGGTCCTTGCAAGACTCCAGGTAAGTTTGCCAGAACCAATAAAGCCGAGTAGTCCAAACAGGTCAATGTAACAGAAGCTACAGACAACTTCTGTATTCCAATTTGTGGTGGAGGTGAATGAGCAGAGACACCCAATACAGGTTCATGGCTATATTGTAATATGTGGGAAATGTCAGTGACTAAGTACGCGGGCAGATGCATCCTTCTGTGGAATTAAGTTCTCCTTGCTGATGTTCTGCATAGGTTTAAGGTTGGTTTTATCCACTGGCTCTTGACTAAAGCATCAGCTTTCCCATCATGCCAGGAGAACACCTTGTTCAGTTGGACAGTTTCCTTTGCCCCAGAATTTGTCTGATCACACTGTCTTCATAGATAACACTGGAAAACAACAGTGTCCAGAGCCAGAGAAGCTCTATCAGTCTAATGAGCTTTTGACAAGTCTTCCAGATTCTTGCTTTCTGGAAAGCAACATCTATGGACATTTCCTCAGGAATATGAAAAGGTTCAAATCTAGAAAAAATGTTGGTCTCTTCTCTGTGTATCGTCTCACTCACGTTAGATTCAGTCAAGAAGCCCAAGACTGACATCCCTTTGCTCTCTCTGTACTACGGTTTTGGTGGAAGGCCCTGTGAATGTCCCATGCTTGCAATTTTCCTGCTTCCCCAATCAACTTCCAAACTGGCTGTTAAGGAGACTTTCAAAGTAAAGAGAGCTAAAGCCAGCCTGATTCCTGAGGCCTTCAGTTCTTTTGAGAAAACCTTGGAGGGATAGGCAGCCTTAACTACAGCCCCAGGATTATGGCTCTTTTGCTGGATCTTGGTAGATGTATGGAAGAGTCACATGCAGGGGGAAAGAGCCAGGCTGGCTTTCCAAGTCATCACAGTGACCTAGAAGTTGTACCAGGAACCAGGCACAACAGCCAACAAAGGAGATTTTTCTCTACTTCCTCCTTCAGACAGCTGGGGGATGTTGCACCAGGGTAATGAGGTTTATTGTGCCTTCTCACAAACGCAGGAAGAGGATTTGCTAGTTCCTATTGAATGGGTTTTTGGAAAGAAAGCATTGCACATGGTGCAAGTTGCCAACAGGAGAAAAGGCTGTTGAGAACAGATGTTTGCATCACCAAAGAAGCAAAGAAAGCAGCAACAGGCCTGGTGAAGCCTGCCTGGGATGCTGTCCTTGCTGGAAGGGCTCTTTGCAGAACAAAATTACTTCCTTAACTGCAGTGAAATGCTCATTCAGCTCTTACTGTTGCAGCTGTTTTTACCCTGGCTGAGAATAACTGCATGGGTACAGGTCTCCCCAGGACAGCCAGCTCTGTGAGGGAGAAAGAGGACAACAGAGCTTGGTGGGTGAGAGCCATTCTTGATATCCACAAGGCAAGCCATGCTACAGTATGTCTGCAGAGAGAAATGATTGCCCTGCAGTACAAAACACAGCAAAATGGTTGAATAGAGCCATCAAACCTTGGTCATACATCAGCTACAGCAGTGACTTAGTACTCTTGTATGTCTGTTGTGTGTTCCCCTGTGAACTGGGTCTCTAGTTTGGAGTCCTGAATTAAAAGTGGTGATTCTCTTCAGAACCTGGGAGAAAATGGACAGCTTATTATGAAGTGGCCAAAAATGTAACAGTGTTTTCATTTAGTTCATTGAGTATTTGCCAAGCACTCTAATTGATTTAATGATCCCTGTCCCTGGCTGCTCACTAATCACCGTTGCACACTACTTCCTTCATCTTTGGCTGGCAAACGGTTACTAATTGTTGCTGCATCTTGCATTGTACATCTGGTGTTGACAGCTGTCCTTGCCCTGAGATGGAGAGACAGCTGTTTTTAAATGGAGAGCTCTCTCTCAAATCTCTAAAAC
The DNA here is from genome assembly GCA_013400585.1 of Chloropsis cyanopogon. Lineage (NCBI taxonomy): Eukaryota > Metazoa > Chordata > Aves > Passeriformes > Irenidae > Chloropsis > Chloropsis cyanopogon. The sequence continues at coordinate 16,341 of WEZZ01016815.1, forward strand.
ATCTGGGAAAATATGGCACTGAAACTGAGCTATCAAATATAAAAAGTTAGCAAATATGTGGACAGGCTAGAGGGTCTGCAAACACAAAACTTAAAAGTAGGCACAGGAATCAGAATAGAGAAGACACTCTGCTGTGTCTTTAAAACACAAGTCCTGGGTGTTTCCCATAAAACATGAATCTTTCCCCTAATTCCCTGTAGACTGCTTGACATCATAAAATCTTTTACACTCTGCACACCTAATTTGATCAGGCTAACAACCCATGTTGCTTTTGCTTCAGCTTATTAGACATAATTCAAAAGCCTTTTTAAAAGGCAGGCTTCAGGATCAGGCAGCAAGATCTAACCAGCTGGAAACAAGAAACTAGTAGCATGAAAGCACCAAAAAGCCCTAGAAATCACTGGAAACAATTGCATTCCTTAAAAAAACAAACCCAACCAATCTTTTCCAGAATCTCCTTTCTTCCTGAACATTTTGTGACCATGATTGTTACAAGGAACCTATTTTTTTCCTCTCCCTGTTTATTTTGTGTAGCTAGCAGCACTGAGCGTACAGTCCATTGTTTTGCTAATGGTCAGCAAAGCTTATCTCCTGATCGAGCCCAGCCGCTATTGCTCACATGCTGTTCTGCAAGACTTGGATGAGCACTCCTCCCAGACCCTGCAGAGGCTGCAAGCCAGCAGCGTGAGCAAGGTTGAACTCAACAGGCAACAGTGAGCAGGCACGTAGGGACACAGAAAGGAAATGGGTGAGCTTAAACCAGGTTAGCGTGATTGGAGCAGGAGACACTACAAATGACCCCTAAGAACAGAGTCTGCAAGCAGACAAGGCCTGGCAGAATTAACAACACCTTTATGTAAAGGAGTCATTTCAGGACATCTGACTTAAAGGAAGTGCCACATTTATGTATTTTCAATTGGACTCGATTTAAGCCATATCAAGCTGATGATGCCATTAGCATGGGAACAAGGGCACAATGCAATTAACAGGAAAGGCGGCACTTTCAAAAGCAGTAGAAGGGCGTATTTTTAAATTAGGCAGTTATTGTATATTTCAGGTGCTTAAAGTAGAAGTTTGTGCTAGTCACAAACTGGAAGGTGAGACACTTACCCAGGAGATGATTCTAATTCTCAAGTGTGGTTGCTTCTAAACTGCCCCTAGAGGAGCCTGTCTCTTCTCTACACCCATGGAAGAACTCTAGAAATACCTGCCTGGTAAGTGGCCTCTGGAGTAAGAAGCCTCCCATGAGGTGACAGGAAGACATAGTTACATCTCTAACTGGACTCTGAAAGTCGCTGATGGAGTATATCACTGATGGGCAAGAACATGAATAACACTGATCCCTTTTTTTGTTAGAGTGCTGTTTGGAAACATGCTGTTTGAATTCAAATCACTCTCCAAGTGTGAATGTATGGGAACATTTATAAAATGCTCTGAAACATCTTGCTCTGGCCACAATACAGATCAAGATCTTGAACTAGAAACCAAGGGCTGAGCTGTTTAATCATTTCCCTAAAGCTCAAGAGTGGTTCATCGTGACAAGAAGAAAATCAAGCAATGGTGGCAGGAGGTATGTGTGAATGAGCAAAGAGGTCATGACTAAATTCTGGCATAGAAAGGAAATGCACAAAAAGTGGAAGCAGGGGTAGGTAGCCCAGGAGGAAGCCTTACTGGTGACAGTGTCCTTCAGCAATCCCAGGCCCCTGAGCAAGGGGCCCAAAAGTGCTGAGGAAACTGGATAATGTAATTGAAAGACCACTTTTTGAAAGATCACACTGATCAGGAGAGGTCCCTGGGACCTGGAAGAAAGCCAAAAGCCACTCGTATCTTCAACAAGGACAAGAAGAAGCATCTGGGAAATTAGAGTCCAGTCAGCCTCACCTGGAGTCCTGCACCCAGCTCTGGCCTCCTCAGTACAAGACAGAGACTTACTCGAATGACTCCAGCAAAGGGCACAAAGATGATTAAGGGACTGAAGTGCATCTCATAGGAGGGAAGACAGAGAGCTGGGAATGTTCATCCTATTCATCCCAGAGAACAAAAGACTTAGCAGGAATGTCATCAATGTGTTTAAATATCTAGTGGGAGACAATGAAGAAGAGGGAGATAGGTGCCTGCTGACAGGACAAGAAGCAAGAGGCATTATTTAAAACATGAAACTCCACCGGAACACCAGAAAACCTCTTCTTACTCTGCAGGTCATCAAAGATCTGGAGAGGTCATGGAATCTCATCTTTACTGTGTATCCAATTTTTTACTGTGAGGGTGTTGAGGTGCTGAAAGAGGTTGCCCAGAGAAGTTGTGGAGGAAGTGTTCAAGGCCAGGTTGGGTGGGGCATTGAGCATGTTGGTCTAGTGGGAGGTGTCCCTGCCACAGCAGAGGGTTGGAACGAGGTAATCTTTAAGGTTCCTTCCTATTCAAACCATTTTATGATTCCATCTATGGAAATGTACAAAACCTGACTGGAGCCAGTTCTGGATAACCAGGTACAGCTGACCTACCTTGAATAAGAGGAGGTTGAACTAGATGATCTCCAGTGGTCACTTCCATCCTCCACATTCCTGTGATGATTCTGTGAGCCACTACAGTAGTTCCTGGTGTCCTGTATGCTCTTGGTTCTTGTGTGTTTTGCTGCTTTTTCCCTGAGGTAATTAATTATTGGTGTAACTAATTGCACTGAATGCATGTACCTCTGAGGATAAGGTGGTTGTGGAGAAACCTGAACTTAACAAAATACTCAGAAGAATTTGTCCGTAAAAAAAAAATAGAGGATCTGGGAATCACGTTCCTGACTGCGAGGCTCCTTACACATGCTTTCAACAGAGTAAGGAAGGTCCAGGGAGATGGAAGCTGACAAAGTGCACAGGGCAGGGTCAGATGAGAAGTGGGAGAGTAGTGACATAGGACAGTCAGCACTGAGTACGGCACACAAGAACTTCGTTTTTATTTCCCCGTCTATGAGAACCAATGCCACAAAGTCTGGGCAGTCTGGGTGGTGGTGGTAAAATTAAAGCCCTAAGACTGTATCAAAACAGGGCACCAAGCATGGACAAATAAATCAGAGTCAGTATTTTCAGACAGTGCATCCAGAAAATGGAGAAAACACAATTAATGACTGCCCAGGAGAAGTTGGATTTACATGACCACCCAGGAACTCTGAAGCACAAACAGTTCTCCAGGGCAGCAGTCCACGAGCTGAACCATGAGCTTGTCCATTCTCCAGCTGTGCTCCTAGTCACCTTCACAGCATGGTCCCAGTATATTTTATGCACTAAGGCAGGATGCCATTAAGAAAAAAATATGTGATCCTGTAATTAATGTCTGTCTCACAAAAGAAGATTAGAGAAACATTTGTCAAGAATGGTCTAGGAATAATTGTTCCTGCCTTGGGAGAAAGAGATGGACTGGAGTCCCCAGATGGCTCCTTGAGGTCCCTTCCAGGCCTCTTTTCCACGAAGTCATACATGCCAAAATTATGCCAAATTAGGTTTGTGCACATTGTTTTAATTCCAATTTTCTGTAACTTCTGAATGCTTGATTTCAGAGCCATGTTGGCACAGACTGCAGTGTCCTGCCTTTTAGGATCCTGGTTAGTTTATTTTAAAGCCAACCCGGCTTAGCAAGGATGCCATGATATGCACATTCACCCCTTGTATAAGCCCCCTGACAAAGACCTCTTCCAGGGACTGGCAGAGAAAACCAAGGTGACTGTGACCTCTCCAACTAACAAAGGTTAGGGTGGCAGTGGGAGGGGAAGCACCAGAAACTTGCCTTTCAGATCCATATGCTGGGAGCAGATGAGATGAAAATCTAAGGTTGCCTTGGTTCCATCCCAAACTCTGGAGAGCAGTATGTACCACCAGGAGCTTTTTGCTTCTTGCCATCCATCTTCTCTCCAATCCTATTCTTTTTTCAAACCCTTGAAAGCAAACAGCTCCTTTGCTACCTCCTCTGCTCCCTGTCCCACCACTGTCAAGTTAGGGTCTTTCCTCTCTCCATTCTTGCCTCCACCAATTAAATCCCACCTCAAGTCATGCCCACACCCTACCTCTGTCCCCCTCCCAGCCACCTGTCTTGTCCTGCCATCACATATTTTTTTCACTTCTGCTCTTTTCCCTACTTACTCACCTTCCTTTTTGCCCAACAGCTGCTCCCAAACCCTGAATCCTTGGTGGCTTAATCCTTCTCCCTGCCCTCATTGCTGTTCATTGTTGATTCAAAAAATCAGCCTCCCTCCATTCCTGCCTCTGCCCTAGTCACACCGTCTTTCCCTTTTTCACCACCTCCTCCCCCAGCTATTCCAGCCCCAGTCATAGCAGATTCTTCAAACAGATTTATATCTCTTTCCTCCCACATCTGGCTATCACAACCACTTCTCCTGCCATACTGCTTCACAGCCAGTGTGGTGGTCATCACTTAATGAGATAAGCCCCACTTTGCTCTCAGCTCAGTGCAGCTGCCCACTGCAATGCCTGGCAGGAGGGGTGGGCTTGGCCATCACCTGTGCACAGCCCAGGTGCCAGGTGCTCCAGCAGCTGCAAGGACACAGAATATACACAGCCAGGACTTCCCAGGGATGATTTGGGTATGGCTTTTTGTCCAGTAAGTGCTAATAAGCCTCCACAGACCCATGTGGTCTATGATTTTTCAAAGTCATAAAGTATGGTCCAGTTTGGATAGCTTTTGTCAAGACCCATAAAAGCTAGATTTCCTGTTTGTACGGTGTGAGGAAATGTCTCAAACAAAAAACTAAGACATACTTGAAATGGGACAAATGCTTTTTTTTTTTGGCCTTTTTCTTGGAAATGTCCTGAATGACTTTCATTTTAACTTTGATCACTCTGAAAATTATAAGTGAGTGAATACAAGATATTTTTATAGGAAATGCTATGCAGCCTTAATATGCAGGGGATCTTATGCACCCCTATGCATAGAAATGTTAATTGTTAGAAAATGCAATCATAAAGCATTTCACTTTTTCTCACCTTTTTCTCATTTCTATTCTCACCAATTATCAAAATCTGCTAATTGCTGCATACTCCGGGCCTCTAATATTTTACTCTTCATTGGAGACCTTTTTGCTGCAGGAAAAACTCGTCATTATCTGGAACATCCCCTGAATTAATTTATTCAATTGGTGTCTGCTGAGTCATAAAAATAGTGGTATTATACTGAGGACTTAAGTCATAGGCAGTGTTAAAGGAGCAATCCTCTTGAGCAACTGAATTAGTCTGAGCAATAGCCTTTTCAGCACAGTGTCATGAACTTCCCTTACACTGATCAGGTTTTTTTACAAAGGTGATATTCAGGTTTATTAAAGGTATTTCTCTTATCCTGGGCTTGGGCATGTTTGCTGAGTTGCTAAAAAAAAAGCCACAAGGTTTATGTCAAAAGTAGAAGTCACTGTGCTCTTTCCCACAGACACAAACACCAGCAGAACAGCTCTTGCTGCTTGAATGGCATGAGCAAATCAATTTCTTACATCTGTTTTGGTCAGCCCCGCATTTCCTTTATACTCTACAGGTAAGTTGCACACTTGCAAATTCAAGGAGACAGTGGAAATTTCCCTGTGAGGAAAGCATGCCTCTCAACGCTTCCAGGCATGTTGCAGCAGAACAAAGCTGTGACCCATTCTTTCATCTGCCACCCCAAGGGTAGGAAGATCTTTAGAAGTCAATGTCTCATTTATGACTGTGCATTAGAACGGCCTAAACTGGTCACAGAGAGAAATTTTTTTCCAATAATCCTGTAAAAGGAGAGACAGAATCTCTGTAGCTCAGCTGTTGGCTGCACAGGGCTTGGCACTGATCTGGAAATCTGCTGAATAACGTTGGAAACTATATTGTTCCTAGATTTCCAGCTGTACCAGAAGGTAGGTGGTCAGTGCAAAACCTACCCTACCTCCTGCTGCTGCTGCAAGATTGATGATGTCTGGATCAGCGGGAGGATAGCTCAATTATGTAAAACAAATAGCCCCCTGCTGTGTCCAGCATAGAGGTGTCATCTCTCCTTGTAGGAGTGTGGCCCCCCTGCAGCCCAGAGTCTGATTGTGTTGCAGGACACTCATTTTTCCCAGTGGAAAGCTGCAAGATGATTTTTTTATTTAAGTGCTTTACCAGACATATCTCACATGCTTTTGGCGTTGTTTCTAATGCTGTCATTATCTAGAAAAATCTTTGCCTCTTGGTAGAAATTGCATACTTGCTGATGGGGAGCAGGGTTTTTTTCTATTTCTAATTGATGATTGTCAAATTCCAATTTTTCCAGATGGTAGGATCATCCTGAGAAAGTGGGATGTTTTTCCTCTGTGTAAAGACACAAATATATGCATGAACATGTACAGAAATATTATTCAATTCACTAAAACCAGCTGTTGTGAAAAAAACACCCACATATAGCAACTACTCAAGAGCAGAAACATTGGTCTCCCCTGTTAATCCTCCAGACTGTCTGAATGCCTTCTCCATCTTCTCTGGCCTCTCACTCACTTTTTCAAGAGGATATTTGGGATTTTCACTGCCATCCAAAACCTGCTGTTTAAGGAAGTTAAAAAGGACCCTCCTGGGAGCATCAGCTCTTGTTTTCCTGTTCTTTCATGGGTTCTACTGGTCACTCAGGCCTTGCTGGTGAAACACTTAGGTCCAGTTTTGCAAACATATAGTGAAGAAACCTTGATGCAACTCAGGGAGGTGGCACTTGAATGCCAGATGTCAGTGAGAGACAGAAGAGACCATGGTTTTCCTCTCTGAGATGAGTGTAACAGTCAGTAGAAGAGACAAGGCTATTAACTCCCAAGTTTCCTCCTTGAGTAAATTAGACTCCATGTCATCCTTAGATACACTTTGTTCTTGTTGAGTTTGTCCGCTTTAAAGGCCTAATTCAGATGCCCTCAGGCAGCAGTGGCTGAAGGCAGTGGGGGCTGGGAGCTTTTTTCCATGAGGAGGCAGTGAGTACGTAGCCCTAAGGTGTTGTCCTGAGGCACAGCAGGTACCCAGTAATGCTGGGCTTCCAGGCATGGGAGAGCCTGGCTCCCCCAGTGACTGCAGCATGCTCCTATCAGTTATTTGCAGAGCTAGGAAAAAGAGCTCACTATTGGAGAGTTGTGAAGAATGGACTGCAGAAGCAGGAGAGCTCTAAATGTGTTTTTGTTACTGGCATGAAAAAGGCTGTAATAGCAAGGAAATTGCTGAAGTGTAGTTCACCGTCAATGTAAGATTCACCTGTCAGAGGAAAGGAAGTCTTTATCCACCACCTCTATTTGGGGGACTGTTAAAAAATATCCAACCAAAACCTAGCTGCTTTCAAACAGGGTTTGAATTTGCTGTAATCATGTACAGAGTACCCTACTGTTCATGGATCTAGCACTAGCATTTACAGCCTAGCACTGCTGTAAATTCAAGGTGCGATTGCATCAGCTAATATTATTCCTGCCGTTCTCTTTGGTTTGAAATATCACCCGACTCATTTGGGTTAGATACAAGATGCAATTGCCTGGAAACCAGTGCACAACTCCAGAAGGGTGCCTTGCTCATTATTCACCTTTTCCAGTAAAATATCCATGCTATTCCTATGTTGGATCATGTAATCAGGACATTGCAGAGGGGTGTACTTTCATTTTCCCCTTCTGTGAACCCCTTGAGAGGTACCAGGGACTTCCTAAGAAACTCAGGTCCTTATGGATTTTTTAAGCCATGGGGAACTCCAAGAAATAAAAGCTCTTCATGGCTTCTGCACTTACCAGGCACAGGTGCATCTCTCAGCAATTGCAGGAGGTATGTTGAAAGGAAACATGGATGGACAGCCCTTCTGTGAGATTATTAACATACTGATGGTAAATCTAGAACCTAATGGGTGCTGGGAACCCCAGGGCCATTGCAGACTTGGAGAGAAATGTCAGCTTCCTGATGACCCACAGGAATTTTGCCTGCTTCTGGCCTTTCTGATGTCCTAACTCCCAATGAGTGTTTCTTCTCTATTTTCAAAGGTGAGCATGATTCTGTCTCAGCATCCTGAGCCTCCTCTGCTGCTAGAGGCAAGGAACAATGTATACAGCCATCCTCATATGACTGCCAAGGGAAGGGTATGACCTGGTAGCAATAAAACTAAGGCTCATCCTCAAAGCCTCCCTGCAGACTGAAAGAGGGGTGGGTATGAACTGTTAGAGAGAACTAAAAATAGACAGTCTCTTCTCCGAGTAGACCAGGGATCCTGGGAAGAAGAGGCCACATTCTTCATTGGCATGTAAGAGAGTAGGTTGGAGAATGGGAAGGAAGAACAGTTACTAACTAGAAGACAGCACTGGCATGAGAACAAGTAGATAAAAATAGGCTATGAAAAAATGTGGGCTGCAAATCAGAAACAAGTTTCCTTCTGTCAAAGTGAAGTTCTTGAATAATGTGCCAAGAAAATTCCCAATGACTTAAGATGGACTGTGATAAATTAACAAGAGGGACTTTATGACTCACTGTTTGTCATTGCTGGGAAATATGATGATGACTAGGAGATCCCTTCTAGCCCCACATTCCTGCTGGTATGATAACAGAGGAATCTGTGTAGGGTGCAATAAATGCTGAATCACTGAGTGCTTTATCTAGCTGCCTGGCAGGACAAAGTCCCTCATACCCATCCTGTCTGCAGGACAAAAAAAAAAAAAATCCTTATGTAAATGGTTGTGCTCTGGCAGCACAAAGCACACAGCTACAGATGCCTGAGTTAGAAGACAACCAGCTCAGCTTTAGGCACCTCTACACCTTTCAGAAAGGTGATGGCGTGGGTGTGAAAGCAAGGCACCCCACTGTAAACACTGAGAGGTACACATTCCAAGGTGAATGTGCTCCAGCAGCTTCAATACACAATCTTAAGGAGAGAAAGAAACTCTTGGAACCAAGTGGCAGTGTCCCATGCACTTGCTCAGCCAGGTGTGTGCAGGGATCGATCAGGTCCTTAGGGCATGACCATGTCGTGTAGCAGAAAGTTCCTGCAGTTAACATCATCCACAGCTCTCCTGCCATGCCAGGATCCACAATTATTTCGATGGTATTTTGTCCCTGTCTCCATGGAGCTCTCCAAGCACTCTCTGCCTGAGCACAAGGCCAGCAAACAGGATGCAGCTTACGCTGATGGGTTTGGTGCCTCACAACTGGCAGCAAGCGCAGACCTTGGGGTACAAGCAGCAGCTGGCAATTCAGCAGTGCAGAGCTGGAGGCAGAGGCCAAGAAGACAGCCCTGAAAAACTGGACAAGGGAAGAGATAGGCCTGGTTTCTTGGCTCTGGAGAGCAACGCTGCTCAGGCAGAGAGTGCTTCTCCACAGCCCTCATGGCCGCCAGACTCAAGGAAGACTTTTCTGGAGCTTCCTCCAGACCTGTGGAGGTCATGTACAGATGTGGGTGCTCCCTCACCTCCTCAAAACCTCCAGCACAGGCTACTTGGAGTCATAGGGCCCCTGACTTCTGCTCCCCATTATGCCACAAGAATGTCTGCACACAGATGTGGCAACACTGTACAGCCACTGTGTCCAGGGATTGCACAGTCTGGTTACTCCAGGCAAAGGACACTGTTAGGTTCTCTCTCTTGCAGTACTTTCAAATACTCATTATTTCTCATAACTGCACCCAGTATCAAAGATCAGAGCAAGAGGTTCCCAGAGATCCCAGCTGCTAATGCCAACATAAGGCAGTGGGAAACTTCCACACCAATGGTGAGCACTCCCATGCCAGAGAGCCTGTCATAATCCCTCTCTGCCATAGCTAACAAAGCTCTTTTCATCTTTTTTTCCCTTTTCGTTTCTTTTTTTTTAACCAACCAGCTGAATCACAATCAAGATCATTTTTTTTTATTTCCTAAGCAGTGGCAAGCTGACAGGGTAACAGAGGCAGACTGAGCCATGGCAGGTGGTTATAGCACAAGAGCCTCAAGGCTTCTTTGCCTTCCTGCCTCTTGCCAAGGCTCACCAAGCAGGATTGGAGAGAGATCTCATCCTGGCTCTCACGCAACCCTTCCCCTAAACAGCCATATGCAAGGAAAGGACCCAAAACTGAACACAAGATTCAAGGTGTGACCTCACCAGTGCTGAATACAGGGGGATGATCACTGCCCTGGTCCTGCTGGGCACACAATTTATGACACAAACCACAATGCTCTTGGCCTTCTTAGTAGGTGCATCCACAGTTTTCAGGTGGTGACTGCTGGTCACCGCACAGAAAAGCAACGACCTCAAATTCCAGCACTGAGTTTCCAAACAAACCCTAGGCTCAAAGTCCTCTGGAGGGTTTTTCTGTATTCACTAGTGCATTTAAAATTAATTTTTATATCAGCCACTTCCAGGTGGGTTCATGGTTGATCATTTCCTTTGACCGTGCTGCAGTATTCCCAGCCCCATAGCAAAGTGTTATTCTAAACACGTTTGGGGGTGGGGAGAGGTTTTGACCCATATTCAATAGGGTCCCTAGAGCGTGCTCGTCTCCCCCCTTGTCCCAGCGTGGCGATGCCGTGGGATGTACTTGGTGTTTGTGCCGGCGCACCCGGCGTGGCAGCAGCAGCACCTGCTGCGAGCGCTGCAGAACTGCAGGCGGTTGGCAGGCGATGGGGACAAAGATCCAAAACTGCAGAGGCAACAGGGGAAAAAAAGGTGACACCAGTGAAGGGAGAGAGAAGTGAGGGATTTCACCATCATAAAGAGTAATGCAGAGGGCAGTGCTAACATGCTTTGTTCAAAACCGGGGATTCTTCTGACACCTGCTTTTTTAATCAAGCCTTTCTCCAGAAGGTTTATATTGCACTGGGCATCAGGTCTCAGCATCCTGAACTCCTGTGGAGGCAACAATAAGCTCAAATGCCATGGTAAATATCCCCAAAAAGGCACACACACTGGATTTACTGTTCTTGGTGTTTCTAAGATAAAATTTAAACAGAGCAGATTAATTTAAACAAACCTCATTCCAGACTACATCATCCATACAAAGACAGACAGAAGGGCACAAGACCCAGAAATCAAGGTAAAAAAAGAAACCCCTTTTCAAATCCTCCTTTACAATGGCTAGCTTGTCTTTCCCTTCAGCTCTGACCTGAGTCTCACCACAATGATGCACCTGAAAACACAAAATGCAAAGACACCTCCACAGACATCACCTTTAGACTCCATTTTCTCATTCAGATGCTACAAAAAACCCCACCAAAACCCAAAAGTTTGTTGTGCGCTCCCCATTACAAGGTCCTTGCTTTGCCTGGAAGCAGCACACCTCAGGTGAGTAGCAGCCTACAACGGCTCCTGGCGTCCATCTCCCATTGCCAGCTGGGGGTGATGCCCGTGGGATGCTCTGCTTGGGCAGCCTCAGGAGGAGGAGTCCTCTGTTGGCCCATATAGAGGTGTGCCAGAAGCAATGGCTGTTTCTGAGGCAGGATTCTGCTTCCTGCCAGCGCGAATCACGCAGGTCTCACAGGGAAAGCTCTCTGAGAAGATGAAGTTTGGGCTCCCACGGATCCCCAGCCCTGGTTTCTCCACTGCTGGCACCAGGATGGACAGAACTGCTGGCCACCTGTGGGACACAGGCAGCTGCCCAGAGTAGATACGACAAGGCCACCACCACCTCCCTGTGTGCTGCCAGCTCCCTCTCAGCCAAACTCAGGGTGTACCAGGCTGAGGCTGACGTTGCAAATCAGGATGGGGCAAATCCCCAAATTCCAGAACAAAGCACATTCCCCAGAGGGATCTGTGGCTTTAGCATTGCAGAAAACATTCAGTGTTTTGGGGGTGGGAGGGCACTTGCCTTTGGGGCAGGGGTCCCAGTCACACAAAAGTGGGTTTCAGATCGTCTTTGAAATTCACCACGGCCTGGGGCCCGCCACGGTGCTCTGTTTGGTGATCCTCACAGTCACTGGGCTCTGTGTCTGTGCTGCTGCTGTCCAGGGAGCCACGTGGGCTCTGGAAGCAAACCTCGCAGCAGGGTCGGTGGCAGCCATGAAACATTTCCTCAGAGCTGCTGCTGCTGGAGTCAGAGTCTGGGTAATAGTACAGGGAGAGCAGGGAGGGCTCAGCGGGTCCCCTCGGGGTGCCCTGCCACCGCCGCTGCCCCTGCGGGATACACGATGAAGCACCCTGGGGCCATCCCAGGCACCCCTCTGGCTGGAGGCTGGCCTCCCTTGGGATGGTTGGAGAGGATGATGCTGGGCGGTGAAGGAGCCCTCTGCCAGCCATCTCCCCTCCCATTCCCAGGGAATTATGTGCTGAATCCCCAAGGCCCCAGCTGCCCACCTCCTTCACCCTGCAGCTGGCACGAGGGGATATGTGTCCAGGGAAGCGTGTGGAGGCAGGGGGCAATGGGATCCTCCGTTGATGCCTTGCCAGGTAGGGGCTGAGGGGCGTGTGGATGCCTGGGCAGCCCTCCTGGCCCACCCTGGCTTCTCTCTGCTCGCCTGAGGTGCCCCGGTTGCCAAGTGGGGGTCCTGCAGATAAGGCTGGGCTGTAGTTTTTGCCATCCAGGCTTAACTCTTGCAAGATTTCCCACAGCTTCTCCCTGTTTACATAGCTGACTTTGGGGGACAACTCCCAGGCTACACCAGCTGAGTTGTCCTGGCCTGGCAGCTGCTCCAAAGGCTGCCCCTGCATTCCAGGTACTCCACACTCCTGGACATCTTTCAGGCCACATTCAGTGCTGTCCCTTGCATTAAAAAGCGGCACCTGAGTGCAAACAGGTTCCTGGGTTGTATGTTTCTGGAGGGCCTGAGCATTGCTGCCAAGAGGTGATGTGCCCAGCAAGCAGGGGGGCTGCCACCCATCCCTCTCTGGGTCTGGGGGGCAGCAGTCCCCTGGTGCATCCCCAGACTGCCCGGAGCTCCAGGTGCAGGGAGCTGCTGGCAGTGCACGGGGGTCGCAGCCGCTCTCCGCAGACATCAGCCTCATCAGCTTCTCCTTGGCGCTGCTCACTTGCTCCTGCAGGCTTTCAATCACGGCGTTTTTCTGTGGCAAACAAATAAGCCTGACAAGCGTGGGGCGGGCAGAGAGGGGGAAAATGCTGCCAGTTTGGAAGCAGGCACTGCCAGAAAACAAATCTCCCCTCTCTGTGCGGCAAGAGCCACACCAGCAGCATGCGTGACCTCAGCCTCCCCTGCAGCCCCCGAGACGTGCGTGTGTGGGACGGGGCTCACTCATCAGGCTGGGGTGTTCCTGCCCATGCAGTGCAGGTGAGGGACCAGGAGGCTGGGGGCTTTTCTGAGACAGAGAAACTCCCCTCTAAATTAATCATGTTTAACAAGGCTGTGGGAACCAGGCTCTCTTGCACTCCTTCCTACAGAATTTTTTTAAGCCCTCCAAATTATGCCTAAATTGTGGAGCTTTGGAGAGTGTGACAAAACAAAGCAGCTCTTTCCCCTCAGGAAGGAAGAGGCTGTTGAGGGATCACCAGTGTGGACAGGGGTGTAAAGAAGGGCTTCCCACCCTGCAAAGCCTTCAGCCCACAAAAGAGAAGGGGAGAAGCTGGAGGAGGGGGGCCAGCAGAGTCCCATACCTCGGTGAGCAGCTGCTTCATAGAGTTTTTCTCCCCCATGAGCTGGTAGAGCTGCTCCTCACTGTACACTGAGCGGCAGCTCCTGCTCGGGCTGGTGAAATATTTTGCCATGTGGCTCATAGTTTGGCTTTCTTCTTCAAAGGCTTTCCACTGCTTGAGCTGGGGAGTAGAAGAGGGTGTTAACCACAGAGCCCCAGCCGACACCGCGGGAGGCAGGCACAGCTCAAGCGCAAAGGAGACAAAAGGATAGAGAGGGGGAGACAAAGGCAGGGTGTGACGGAGAGCAGAGACAGCCAGCCAGAGATGCCTGGGCGAGGGGCTGCAGTGTCACTTGGAGCCTCCCACGCATCTGAGCCCTACCCTATTCCTGGCTCCAGCTTTTAGTGCAGGAGAGGGTCAGTGCCTGGCTGCACTGAGACTGCTGAGCACACTGTAAAAGCCCCCTCCCTCTTCTCCCCACTCCCTGACTCCATGACAGACAAAGACAGTGTCAAGCATGCCCCTTTATCCCTGAATCATTGGTGACAAGCTGAAAACCAGCAATGTTTAGTATCTGTTTTCTCATCTAGTGTCTGTAAGGAAGCCTTGTGCAGCCCAGCTCCAGCTGTTTATCGATCTCAGATGAGCCACAGAAAAGCAGCCCATTAGGAAAAACAAGGTAATTAATTAAAAGATCCAAGTTAAATAAAATGTTCAAGGGCCCCAGGCTCCCACAGAAAAATGGTACATGCAGAGTGCAAGTACAGCTCATCGGCTTCTCCTCCCTCAGTCCAAGAGACCTGGTGCTTAGCGTGGCCAGCAGGCCATGATTTCCAGAGGTCCCCTCCTGCCTCAGGATTGACATTCCCTCCTCAAGCAATGTCAGAGGAAGCAGCCTGCTCACGACTGTGTCCAACTGGGCCTTGAGTATCTCTAAGGATGGAGACTCCACAACCTCTCTGGGCATTCTGCTTCAGTGCTTTACAACTTTTACAGAAAAAACTCTAGCCTTTTCCATGTGTTTAAATAGAATTTCCCGTGTTTCAATTTGTGTCCATTGTTCCCTCTCCTGTCAGTGGATACCGCTGAGAAGAGCCTCGCTCCCCCTTCCCTATTCCACCCCCACTGATATTTATATACATTGTTGAGATCCCCTGAGCCCTCCCTTGCACAGATGTGCTTTGGTCAGCTTCATCTCTTCCTCCCTTTCTCACCTCATGTCCTTGAGCCCAAACATCCCTCCAAACATTCAACTGAGTAAATAACTGTTTCCGTTCCCTCTAACAATGGGAGCATTATTCCTACTAATGTGGTGGCGAGGCACACCAGGCTGCTCCTGGAGGACACAGGAAGCAGAAGTGCCTCACCTCACCACAAAAGGCTTCCTTTAAACACCTCCGCCTCCTCCTCCTCCTCAGTTGTGGCAAAGCCCAGCTTCCTTCTCCAAAAGTGCAGAGGAGGACAGCCTCCCCTGGGGACCACCAGCAGCAAAGAAGTCTCCGAGAGTGGCTGGACCAGGCTCCATCCTTGCCAGTGGCAGAAGGTCCTGGTGCAAGTGGGCATGTGAGGTATGAGGAAAGGACAACTGCACAAAGGACAGATCCCACCACCTACATGGAGCAGGAGGAGGGGGCCAGTGGCTGCCTTGCCTCATGTGTGCTGTCTGTGTGGCTGTCACCTGTGGCACCTTCCTGCAGGAGGATTTGTGAGCAGCAGTGCTGCACTCCCTGGAGACTTTCCAGGACATAAAGAGCACAAGGAACAAGAAACCTGGAGATGGACATTTTACAAGGACACAGTGATAGGACAAAGGAGAATGCCTTTAAACTGAAAGAGGGTAGGTTTAGATTAGATATAAGGAAGAAATTCTTCACTATGAGAGTGGTGAGACCTGGATCAGGCTTGCCCAGGGAAGTTGTGGATAGCCCAATCCCTGGAAATGTTTAAGGTCAGGCTGAATGGCACTTCAAGCAACCTGGTCTGGTGGAAGCTTCCCTGCCCCCAGCAGGGGTGCTGGAACTAGATGATCTTTAGGTCCCTTCCAATACAAACTATTCTGTGATTCTTTTGAGACTCAGGGAACTTGCTTGGGGAAGCAGAACCACCAGGGTGGGGTGGGTGGGGCTTGGAGAACGAGCTGTGCAGGTGAGTCCAAACATTTGGGGAAAAAAAGCAGGAAAGTGCATTGAGTGCATTGACACCCATGGCTGCTGTTGTTAAACTCCGGAAATGTGCACATTTCCAGCCAAGTGACAGGACAGAGGTGGCAGCATACCTGTGGGACAAAGATGAAGCAGTTGATCGTGGTTGTACACACAAAGATGCCTCCAGAGGTAAAACCAAACAGCAAATTGTGCCAAGTACGGAAGAAACGGTGAACTAAGCAGATGGTACCAGCAGCCAGGAAAACGAGGTTGACCCCAACGATGAGTGTCAAGGACTGGTTCACCGGTGAGGAGCTGACATTGTCGGTCAGACCGGCCAAGTAGGACCCATACAGCAGGAGGATACTCTGGAAACAGAAAAAAGAGGTTTCCAGAGTGTGGAAAATTACAGCCTGCTGGTGTCAACCCCCATGTCGCACCAGCCTGGTGAGCTCAGATACACTCAGCACAATCCTAATTAATGCTCTTTGATCTGTAATGCAGACCTGGAGCGTGCACTGGTGACGCTGTGGCAAACGCCTGGCATGCTGCTGCAGGCCAGGAGTGGGGCTGGGGACACAGGGCAGGAGTGAGGGTGCTGGTGGGCACGGGGCATCCCAACCAAAGGGTGTGAAGAGCCAAGAGTCAGAGGTCAGCAGGTGCTGCCACAGAGCAGGGGATGGCTGGGAGAAATTGTGAGAACCGCCCCTTGGGCAGCCTGGAGCAGGAGAAGCAAAGGCAGACAGACAGGAGGCAGGGGTCCCTGCAGGGATGCAGCAGTGGGTGACATCAATGAGCAACAGCATACCTCTGAAGGAGCAGGAAATACATCCAGAAGGAATTCAAAGGAGAAGGCAAGGAGAAATGGAGGTTTAGACTAAAAGGAAGAGGATATACTTGGTGCCTCTTTAAATAGCAATAATCCAGGAAACTACCAGGTGCAATTCTTTTCCCTTTCCTTTGGTGTTTCCTGACTCCAGCAGCAGGGAAGGGCACTGCAGAAGTGCTCTGTACACAGAGGCTCTCCCTCCCCCCAAGCAGAGCAGTTGTTTCAGAGCAGGCTGTCTAACCACCCTCCTCCTCAAGGGTCTCATGCACGCATTATTCCAGTGTGCTCAGGATAAAACTACCCAGCAGGATAAGCCTCTCCTTCTGTAGGCGACACTAGCAGGAAACAGCAAGTATTTTTTGCCTCCTTCCATAGAGCTGAGCATGGTCTGCCTTCAGGATCATTTGGAAATACCATCTAAAAAAGTCCCAGCTCCTGTACCTGGAATACAGGGAATGTGACCTACATTATTCCTGTGCTACCCAGTAAGTGTCAGCCTTTTACTAAGAGTCATTGTTATTTGGCCATCAAGAAGTGCGTTGTGATGCGAGATGCAGATGTTTTTTAGACCCTTCTGAAGCCCTCTGTGCTGTGGCTGGTTGATGACTGTGATGGCCACTGCCAGGGTTAAGGTCTGGAGGTACACAAGCAAGAGAGGTTCATGTCCAGATTGCTGGTGAGACTCCCAACTTCAAAGCAGCACAAAGTCTCAGGGTGGGGTTTGTAAGAGTGAAACATGCCTTGCTGGGAATTGGGCTGGTGCCTGACCCTGCTTTGTAGAATCTGCACTGGATCATAACCATGTCCATCATGGGGCACCTCTAAACAGCCCAAAGGCAAGGCAACCCCTAATCCCTGAGCAGGAAAAAACCAGCACCAAAGTCCCATTTAAATTCATACAGTCTATCTGGGACACAGACAACAGCGCTGCCATCTCCTAAACTAGGACTCTCAGTGGTTTGTTTGTTTGTTTTAAACTTGAGCAAAGGACTTTGCTCCTAATTCCAGGCATGTCCTTAGCAAGTCATTTCTGTTCATTGCTCTGTGCCAGTAAAACCAGGATAATACACTGAGTGTCTTCCCAAAGAGCTGAGCACATTAATGCTGTGGATGCTAAGAAGTGCTATGTACACAGAGATAAAGCCTATACTCAAGTTAGTGTAAATCCAGACTAACTCCAGAGAAATCACCAAGGAAGTATTCCATGACCCCCAGTAAGTAGGAAGGAACAGGGCCAGATTCAATGCAACATTAAAAAGATTACCTGTAACTGGGGATGTTTTATTTCCAAAAGGATTTTGTAAGGGCTATAGGCAGAGACATTGCCTCTCTAAACCCTAACACAAACTGTAGACAAAATCAGAGGTGGAGACACAGCACTGAAAGTCCAGGTAATGCCTACATTCCGTAACACCAAAGGACTTCTAAGGACTTTGAAGTTTGGTGTAGAAGGACTTGGCTGTGTTGTAAGGTCCCTTTCTGCTTTTTTTCCTATGGTTCTGGGTAGATGGTCAGTGAGTATTGCATTACACAATCACAAAGGAAGTGCCTGTGCTGCATGCAGAGATTTAGCCCTTCCCAAAAAAAAGGCTGTGATCTCACAAGCTTCATCAACATCAGCTTTCTGAAATGTGTCCAGCCTCTGCCATACCAGAGACACATGAGACCACAGATAATTACAGTGATAATTATACCAACATAGTTACATCAGTATAACTAACACTGCTTGAAGAAGACTGGCCATGTGCAGAGATTCACCAGTGAAAGTGCACCTCAGAGGTATAATTAACCTGATAAGCATCCTGTAAAGGTGGGGACCAAGCACTTGTCATCAGCACCTCCTTGGTTTGAAGTCACAGGACACAGGGGTTGAGCCACCTGGTGCACCTTGGCAGTGGCCATTCACTGGAGTCTTTAGGGAAGGAGTGTGACATAAAGAACAGCAAGATGTGAGTTTCAAGAAGTGAGATGAAGCTCGGGGGTTGCTGGGAGAGATCTAGAGAGACTGTATGTGCACAGTGTACCTAAAGGAGATGGTGAAGCAAGGAGAAAGCAGCTAGCAGGGCTTTCACTCTTCCCAAGATGGGTAGGGCTGGAAATAGGAGAGCTTACGAGATGAACAGGAGTAGCCACAATCTGCAATGGGCATGTAGCTTGGGAGGGCAGCGAAATGACAAATGCTGCAAAACAGTTTAGGCTGAAAGGCAGGTGAGATTCAACGCAAGAAGCAGTCAAGAGGTTACATACCTTAAACCCTAAAATGAGAACGAGCCAAAGATCGGAATAGAGCGATGTGCAGGACTGCACCCAGCTCACGGAGCACGTCATGCCTTTCTCTGTTGCCTACAAGGCAAGTCAAAGGCAGAAGTGAGGGCTGCAGCCTGGCACAGACCAATGGGAAGATGCATCTAAGGTGGTCTCCTTTGTAAATTTCTGAAAGGAGAAGTCAAAGCTGGTGCTACCAGGGGCAGAGTCTTAAAGCAAGAAAATTTTGGCCTTCTGCTGCCAGCAGGGCTGGTGAAACATTTCTCTAAAGCAGATGCCTTGGAGTTCTCCTGTGTCATGCAGGTGATCTGCACAGACCTAGAAATTTTGCAGTGGACTCTCGCCTCTGTAATAGACCAGACATAAACCAAATCCAGAGAGCCCAGAAGGTTTTCTGCCTCATTTTTCTTTCCGTTTTTTCTCAAAGATCACCTCCAAGTGCCTGGCCACCCACAAACTCTGTCCACAGAGTTCAGATAGGACACAGCAAAACCCCGCACTGCTCCTCCTCATCCTTTTACCTGCAGCGAGACGCTGAGGCTTCGGAAGCACTGGACTGGGTCAGAGAACACCCAGGTCAAGAGCAAGACAGTGTCTGCCAGCACCAGCGCTGCCACCATTGCCAGCAACTGCAGGTCTTTGATAATCTGCAAACACACAAGAAGTAAAAGTTACTGTGGGGAAGAAATGGACACCAATGACCTCCACCCCCCTTGGGTCCCTTTCTGTTGTTTCTTTCAAGTGACATGTCTATCCTACTACTTCACCCAGAGGTGTCCAGCACCTACATTTGAGTTGACCACAAGATCTCGGTCTTCAACTCCCAAATTCTTGGAGACAGAATCACGCTTGAGGCCAGGTAAACTCTGCCTGATGGTGTGGATAGCAGGTAAATGCTATGACAGAAAACAGTTCATCCAAAACAAGACTATCATCCCTTATGACCATATCACCAGCAGAGACAAAAAAGGCAGAGAAAAACGCCTGGTAGGATTATAATTTTGTAAGTTTAACACAGATCCCAGTATGAAACAGGAGTCCTTGCTGGTACTCAGTTCCCCTGCAAACACTCTTGTCCCATTTTTTCACTGCTGGAAACTGACCCTGAAAGTTGTAAGAGCACTTTTTTGTGCACAAAATTCCCCTTTCCCTCCCAGTTGCTGAATCCCCGTCCTTAAGTGCTGCAGAGGAGCGCCCAATGCTCCCTTCCTGCCTTCCACAGCAGATCAGATCCATCTGGGGATGGCCCTACATCAGATGCTTTTGAGTACACCTGGTTTATTTTCATCCCACAAAAACAATCAGCCCAGACCTGAACACAAACACTGGTGTGTAGCATAATGAAGGCATGTGGCCAATGTAAAATGAGAACATTGCTCAGTGATGGGGCTGGAACTCCACTGGGGAAGAGGCAGACTGGCAGGGCACCCAGTAGAGTGGAAGAGCTCCTGCCTCATTGTGCAGGAATAAATGAAGGGCCCATGCCCAGCCAGGTGTGAAACCAGACCTGTGACTGTGGCATCCATCCCTGTCATGTGCCAGTTTTATCTGCTATCCCACACTGGTTTGGGACTTGCTGGTGTTTGCCCTCCACAGAAAGTCTGTCGCCCCCTTCCCACCTCTGACACTGGTACTCACCACCCGCTTGTCCGGCACCCGCTGGGTGAACACCTTGTAGAGCCGCCAGCTCTTCCCCAGAACAGGACCGAACACCAGGGAGGTCCCCACGCACAGCAGGCACAGCCTCATCTGCCAGGGGTCAGAGCGAGGGGGCTGGAAGGGGCTCATGGGACACCACACACCCTCCCAGCCTGGGGTGCAATAAGGATGGCTGGGGACATGTCTACACTCTTCTGACGTCTGGAGGGTGATATCAGATACTAGAAAGCTGACCACAGGGTGAAGTAAATTCAAAGGCAAGAACTCCTCTGTAGGCATGCCTACTGCCTACCTTTCTCTGCTTACCTAGAGACTCTCATTGGAAGGGCAGGCAGGGAGAGACAGGCAGCTTGTGAGCAGCAGGGGCACAGAAAGTCCCAGCACCCATAAATCACTTGGTGGCACCTCTTAATTATCCTCAGCCCAGTGATTGAGCAGGATGCAGGGAGGCACTGTCCCATGTCCCACTCTACCACATGAGTGCACACCCAATCCTAAATCTGGCAGGGTGGCTGCCTCAGGCCGGGACATGGGGATTCATTACACAGGTGAGCGTTTTGATGAAGATCTGCTCTGCAGCCAAAAAACTCACCCACAGCCTCACAGCACCTGTGCTGTGTCAGGCAGTGGTGCCTGTGTGGAGGATCCCATCTCCCTTCGTGCTCCCCTCTGCCTGCTGCACTTCTACAAGCCCAGCAGCCTGTCTGCCTGCAGGACCTGTCCCCTGGGGACCTGCCTCGAATCCCTTCCTTGGTGCAGATGTGGTTTGCAAAACAGCAAAGGCCATTCAGACAGAAAGTGTCTGGCTGCCTTTTGCGTATGTGAAAGCCACAGCCCAGCTGAGCAATGTGGTGGTGACAGGCTGTGGCTGGGACAGAGCATGTACAGTAACAGCTGGCTGGGAGACAGCACATACACACAGGCCTGTACATGCATCAAGGAGCCCATCCCAACAAAATCCCCACTCACCTGAATAAGCTTTTCCATTGAGTCTCCAGGTGGCAGGCTCTGCTCCTGAATCCCAAAGAGGTAAGCACTTGTGTAAGTCAAGCCACTGCCCAGCAGGGTCACAATGTTGAGATTGGGGCTAGACATCTTCACAATCCTCCAGGAAACAAAGCAGGGAATTTGGTGACAATTACTGAGCATCATGACCTGGCAGCACACGGGTGAGGTCCCCTTACAGGGATGATGACAGTCACAAGGGATGCTGACACACTGTCCACCCTGTGCTGTTAACCACTGCTTCAGAAGTTCAGCCATTACTCCATGGTCCCATCCTCTCCCCTTTCTTGCTGGAGTGCTTCACAATCCTTCAAGTATTAATTTAGCCCTACGCCAACACTTCTGCTGCAGAGGGGCAGAGGTGGAAAACCACACCAACACAGCCCAGGGTGACAGTCCCCAGCAGTAAGCTTTGGGTGCAAGAGCTACATGTGCCCCCAGGAACAGGCCCTTCCCACTGCTCCTTCCTCTGAGGAGATACCTCCACACAGCACAGTCTCAATTTCAGGAAGCCACCAGCAATGTTCAGGTTACAGTCTTGCCTCTGTAATTTCACCTCATCCCTCATAATCCTGTGACTGTATTCAGGGAGGGGACAATCAACCCACTGATCTCTTATGACCTGTCACCCTTCCCCAGCAAGCCCATCGAGTGAAAGCTGTACCTCCTGCCATCCCCCGCAACAGCTCTGCCCCTTCGACCTGCTGCCAAGTCATTACTTTTCTCTCTCCTTGGGCTCCCTTCCTGGCTTGCTGTCTTGCAGTCACAAAGCCTGGGGTTCAACTTGTCTCTCTCCCTCCCTGCCTTCCTCACCATGTCTCAGCCCTTGGAGAAAGATATTCACCAGCTCATGCTCTCAGCTGCAGCTGAGAAAGGTCCCCCCTGCCTTCCCAGGTTCAGGAGGCAGACCAGTATTTATTAACTGCAGAACAAATAAATAACACACATTCATTACAGCATGTTCCAAGAACATCAATTCAAGTGGCCACTGAACACCACCCAGTAAATGAAGTGCTTCAGACTGGGATGCAGTCGGGATGCAGCTCACGCAGCTGCTGGAGTGCAGCGAGCACGGGGCTCTCAACCCAAACCCTTGTGGGCAGGACTCTCCCGACTGCACAGTGGTTGTCAGGAGCATTAAATTCCTTAAAGCCACCTGAGAAGTCAAACAACATCAGTCCAGGCTGCACTCAGAGGTACACCACTGTGCAAAACAACAGCACATGCAGAGCAAAGGCCTTGCCAGGTGAAGCCTGGGAGAGGGATGTATCCCTGGAGGAGGAAGCAATTGAAATACCAATGGACCAATGAGGCTGAGGAGAAGGTGGCAAAGAGACATCCAAAATTGCTGAGGAAGGTTCAGCACTGGCTGAGATGAGTTGAGCTATGAGGAACTGCCAAGCCTTCTGCTGGATTAATGCTGCCTTCAGGGGAGCAGGAGTTTTTATTTCTTCTGTGCAGACTGAACAACACTAAAAAAAGTCTACACTTCACCAGCTTCTCTCACTAATGGAGATCATGTTCTCCACCAATGCAGGCAACTACCAAGAACAAAAAGCGTTATCAATATCTTCAAAGTATCTGTGGCCCAACAGCAGAAAATATATGGTGCACTGTGGGGAGTATGATGGCCTTGCTGTGCTGCTCAGAGTGATGCTTTGCAAGCATATGAAGCAGAAATGAGCTCTCTTTTTGCCTACTCCTGTTGATGGTTTTATTGAGTAGCACCTCCAGGATGTGACCATGCATCACTGTCTGTGCCAGAGGGCACCCATAGAGTCATTAAGGTTGGAAAGACCATCTCCAAGACCATCAAGTGCAACCTTTGATCAAACACCATTACGAGACCTAAACCACAGCACTGAGTGCCACATCCAGTCTTGAACACTTCCAGAGATGGTTATGCCACCACTTCCCTGGCCAGCCTGTTCCAATGCTTGACAACCTTTTCAGTGAAAAAAATTATTGCTGGTGCCCAACCTGAACCCCCCCGATGCAGTTCCTGAGGCCATTTCCTTCCATCCTGTCTACAGCTCCCTGCCTTGGGGAGGAAAGGAGCAGTGCAAATAGGACTGTCTCCACCAGTGATCAAAACTCTGTGTGATGGAAGAAGCTGCAACATCCCTGGCATTACCCTGGCTTGCCCTGTGCTGCTCCTTCAGGCTTACACCCTCCTGATTCTTAGCTGGTCATCAGCTCAGAGCTTGGTCCTCAAGAAGACTGACTCCACTACTCCAGCTCTGGGGAAATCTCCCAGGAGAAGAGGGATGCCCTTACCTGTTTTTCCTAAAGCGAATTGTGAAGATGAAAAAGAAGAGTGCTAGCAGGACTCCTCCAGTCAGGAATGTCCACACAACTCCCAGGAGACCAGCAGAGAAGGACGGGGAGCTCTTCATACTGCGGTCAAAAGACGTCTGCAGGAAGCAAAAGGGATAAGGAAGAAGAGGACATTGCTGGGGCTCTTATCAAAGGACTTCCCTACTCCAGCATGATCCACAGTTATCCTGCTCAGCCAGAAACCACAGCTCCCAGTAAGAAGACATTCTGGCACCAGGCCAAGTCCTGCAGGTAGGGCCGCTGAGATGCGTGTGAACAGGACGTGTGCTCTGTCACTTGCTGAGTGCTCAGGAGGACACGGCAGTCCAAGAGCCCTCTTCCTATTTGGCCAACTAGCCAAATCCATAATGAAGCTGTACAAGTGATTCATAAACCTCAGACAGCCCTGCCTCTGGGACACGGGAACATGGACACTGGTTCCCCACTGTCTTCTGGAAAGAAATCTTTGGAGAAAGGCCCCGTGGTGCCCCAGTTGGTATCATGCTTCTTTAGATGCTGCTTGGCTCCCACCCTTACCCCTCCCCGCAGCAGACAACTGATCAGCTGGCAGATGTGACTGGGAGCCAGCAGCAGAGCTGCCAGTCGGAGCAGGAGCACAGCAAAGGGAGTGTGACAGCTTTTCTCAGAGGCCGTGACACACTGAGCTGGAGTCCACCCGTCTCCCAGCCGGATAGAAATTAACTTGGTCTCAGGCAGGCAGCAGCTGAGAACTGGCTTTAGAGGTACACTCCCAAAGCGGGTGCGACGGAGGCACCTCTCTCCTTACACACAAACCACCTTATGGGTTTAAATCTCCATTTAAAAATATTCTCTGCTGTCTCCTTATTAACATAAAACAGATAAAATGATCCTACGTGAAACAAGAAACCTACTTCCGCTGCTGATCTAAAATGCCCCAGCATTTTTAACAGGGTGTGCATGTGTGGGTAACTGACTTCTTTTTTTCCTTAAAAAAAGCATCACTTTAATTAAAATGCTGGCACATCCCCTTTAAGGGGGGAGGGAGGAGAATGGGGTTTGAGCTGGGATCACACACCTCCTCACTAACTTCTCTGGTGCTGAGTCCTTTCTCAGGTATTCCTGCATCCAATTTCTATTGCAGAGGACTACTTTTCCTGACAGTTGACACTGCCTCAAACTCACAATTTTTCCTTCAAGGTCTGAGCTGTTTCTGCTTCCAACCTTGCTAGAAATAAATCTTCAGGCAGAAAGGCATTTGTTTAGAGGCAAAGCCTCATGTCCCTCTTCCCCAGCAAGGCTTCATCTCCTCTGGGCGAGCAAGAACAATGCACAGCTTGCAGAATTAAAGCCACCACATAATTCGTGAAACTAAAACGTGTCACTGCCACACGAGCACAGCTGATCTGCAGGCTCCTGGCAGCTCACATGCTGGTGCCACACTGGTCACAGGGCAACTGGGAAAGGCAAACCCCTGCCTGGGAGAGACATCCAGCTGAGAGCTGCTGCTGCTGGGATACAGCTGCGTGCACATCTCAGCCTTGCTTCGCTTCACAGCAGCCTGGAGGGATCCCTGGGGGGATATTCATCTCCCTCCTGAAAACTGCTTCCCACCTCCTCTTCCCTCTTGTGATTCCCTTTGCCTCTCTGGGAAATGAAGACCACACCAGATGGTGGAGATTGCCTGCCAGGTCAGTCCCCCGCTTGCACCAGGACTCTCTGTGTAAAAACCCCATCATTCAGCACAGATCAGGCCCATCTTCCCCCATGCCTGGAGCTGACAGGGCTGGTACAAGGCTGTAATGCCATTCTATTTCTGTGTCCTGCCTGCTTGAGCCCAAGAGTAACACCTGGCTTTTGCCACTGAGGTGAGCAGGGCAAACTCAGCATTCTGGGGCTTCTGCACTTCACTCCCAGATGCACTCACCAACAAAATCTTTTCACCTCTGGCTGCTGTCAAAAGTATTACTGCACCCTATTCCCAGCAACCACCCAGGGATCAGAAACACCCCTATGATCTCTACTTTTTATCTCCCACACACCCTCCCACCCGACTGCTGGATGTTGATGCTACTTGAAGTTGATGGAGCGCTCTGTTGGCTGCTGAGCGGAGTAAATCCTGGTCCTGGCAGGGGGAATATTAATTGTAAGCCGGCAGCCAGAGCCAGAGGAGCCAAGCAGCTTACAGTCTTTTAATTAAAGGCCCATGGTCGTGCAGGACATGATGGATAGCCGAGTGGGCCAAGCCTCGCCACTCCATCTCGCAGCCTCACATGGTCCCAGCTGCAATTGAGTGCATCCCAGTGTCATTTCTACCGCCTTACTGGTGGAGGGGGGAAGGTACCATTTATTATAGATGATGACTTTTAATTAAATCCTGCTTTACTCATATTTGAAAAGCACTTTGAAGTTATAGGGGACAGGAAAGGTCAAGGGGAGATGGGGCCATCTCAGGCCAATCCTGAGCAGCTGGCTGACACATAGGAGGGCTGTTTGACATGACTTGGCTGTCGTGGGTGCTTTCTCCCCTTCTGGATAACTGCTGGGTGTTACCTAGACTGGGCGTGTCTTGTGACAGTGTGCTGCCTTCAGCTGGACTGCGATTGCTCGGCAGCTGCAACCCCCTCTTCGTCCCTCCCCCGAATCTACTTCTGCAGAGCAAACCTCATGCCCCAGGAGCACTCCCCTGCATCCATACATCCCACTGCACCCATACATCCCACTGCAGCCATACATACCTCTGTCACAGTGCAGAGCTCCTGCAGCACCCGCTGCTGCTGCTCCTGGGTACCAAAACTGGAGCTGCCATCGCAGAGCTCAGAGCAGTTGAATCCTGGCTCCATAGCACATCCTCAGCTGTCATCCAGCTGCACCTTTGCCCTGCTGGAAGGATGACCATTGGCTTTCTCCAGTGAGAAGAAACCTTCGGCACACACCACATCCCCCCCTGTCAGCAGGGAAGGGTCTGTGGACAGCCCGGGGCTGAGCTTACCCAAACTGATGTGACGCACATCCAGAGACAGGACAGGGAGTGCACCCCTACCCTCGGGGTGTCCTCTGCATCAAGGAGAGTCAGCTCAGGACCTGGGCTCCCACAGAGCACAATGGCATCCCCAGCACTGCAACACCGCCCTGCAAAACAACACCTGTGGAGGGTCACAGTGGCCCCCAACCCCTATATCCCAGCTGGGAGCTGAAATGAGGTGCTGTGCTGGTCCAAGAAGGAACATGGCACCCTGGCACCTTGAACCCACTCCATCTTTCCTTTGCCGATGCATTTTCCTGCACTGGAGCAATTTCAGGGTCATTTTGCAAGTACCCTCCTTGTCCTGGCAGTGACTGCTAGTTTCATGGAACATCCCTTTCTTCCAGCAAAGAACCAGTGAGTGAAGCCAACAATGAACAGCAACAAGTGCTGCCATCACTTACCAGGACCTACACGCAGGCCTGGGTGAGCAAAGGGGAAGGTGCTTGAACACAGTGTTTTGGCTGACTCGGCCTGAGATGCAGCCTGGCTACCTGAAGAGCTGCCTGTTTATTAAGGAGATTTAGAAGCCTGACACTTCTATGCTCCCCCTCCCTCCCTCCCAGTGCTCTGGCTGCCAGGTATTGTCCCTGTCTGCTCCTGCTCCCTTTGCACCACCTTTGCCTCTGTTTCCCCTTTCATTTCTCTTTTTGGTGTGGATTTTAATAGGCCTCATTACCATTTTAGACATGAGGTCATACTTATCCTCAAGCATCCTTACTCAGTTACCATTGTCACCAGGTTTAATTAGCTTCCAGTGCACGACCATAAGCAAGTCTCCCTCGTTAGCAGCTGGGGAGGAGGTGCAATAGCTCGCTCCCTATTTGCTCCTAACAACAGGTGGGAGGAAAAAATTATCTCTATCATGCTCCTCGGTGCTGCTCCCTGGCTGAGGATACCCTGTGCTTGGCCAGTGTTCCAACCTTCCCTGTCGCTGCTCCTGACACTTTGATGCCCTCTCCTTACAAGTCCTTTCTTTGGAAGAACTCTTGTCATTGTGTGAGCAAAAAAAAGAGTAATTTAAAAAGAAGCATGGTCACCAGGACCTGGTCTGAAACTTGATGTTCATCACGGGGCATAATCAGGATTCAAACACCAGAAAAGCTACAGGTGTTGTTCTCAGCTCAAGTGTAGACTGATTTTTCACCTTTAGTTGCTTACAAGTCCCAGCCTGAGCACAGCAAGGTAAGTGGGCTACTTGTCCAAAATGAGCAGACCCACCTCTGAAGCAATAACCCCAGCTCTCCTGCTGGCCGAAGCCTTCGTGTACTGCAGGTCTGGGCACCACCCTGCCCCTGCCAGAACTTCCCCCAGCAGGAGATCAGCTTGCTGTGTCCTACAAACACAGTATCACACATCAGGCAGACTTAAGATTTTACACACATGGTGTGTAAAGACTTGTTTTTCAAGAGTGCTGTAGCCCCCCAGATCCATCAAGCCTCCTTCTCTCTGGCTTGTAGCAAACCATGGTAGTGTTTCCTCTCTCCAGCAGGATCACCCTCTGGGAGTTTTCATGCCCTCCATAGCTCAGGCTGAGTGACTGGAAAAGAGCCATAGCTGCAGGAGATACCCAGCTGCTCCAGTGAATGCCAGGATTGCTACAATGCTGGAAGTGCAGTGGAGAGAGGAGGAGGCAGGCTCCATCTGAACAATTCAGAGACCGATGGACAGTGTGGAGAGATTGGGTGGGGATGGGGGTAGGAGAGGGCCACTGAACCTTTGATACTGA
The DNA here is from genome assembly GCA_013400585.1 of Chloropsis cyanopogon. NCBI lineage: Eukaryota > Metazoa > Chordata > Aves > Passeriformes > Irenidae > Chloropsis > Chloropsis cyanopogon. Next base: position 44,774 of record WEZZ01016815.1, read on the forward strand.
GAAGACCTGAAGGTGAGCAAGGCGCAGCCTCCAAGGGGCTCACCTCCTCCCCATGCCCCCAGGTGGGTTTAAAGACAAAAACCCCTATATTTCCTTGTAACCTTCTGCCATGTCAGAGGAGGAACACACCTGGCAGGACCGCTACCAAGGCTGGCATGAGGCCAGCAGGTGCAGCCTTCCTGTGGCTCACAAATGGAGATGTCACCACAAGGAGCACCAGTTGAGCCCTCATCACCCAGGAGGCCACCCCTTGGAGGAGGGCAGAAGCCCCTTGGGGTTTCCCCAGCCCCCACCCCTGCACTCTGCAACGGCTCCCACACAAAGCTGATAACAAGTCGAGGCTAATTAGTGTTTATTAGTATGCAACAAAGCAAGCACCAGTGCAGTTGTCACTGAATGGCAACAGGCATTTCCAGCCCAGCTCCTGCCTCTTGTGAGAGCGGGCAGGAATGCTGCTCTGTAGCCTGTCGAGGATCCAAGGGGGACCAGCACTTTGAGGGGGGTCACTGACCTTCAGGGTGAGGCTGGGCAACGGTTGTCAGGACAGACAAAAACACACAGGTAAAATCCCACATCCTTAAAATGTAAGGGTCTGTTGAGAAGAGAGACTTGTGGGGTTTGATTTTTTGGGGATGTTTTTAAGACTAAAATGCCAACCAAGTCTGATAGATCACTTCCAAAGCAGAATCACAGAATGGCCTGGGTTGGAAAGGACCTGACAGCTCTGCTTGCCTTGCTCTCCCCTTGGTGCCCTTGGTCTCTGTGGCCTTGCACCTGCTGGCTGTCTGGGACATGGTGGAGAGTATTTGGCCACAGAGGAGCATCAGCTTGCACGCAGGCATGATCCAAAAAGCTAAAAGCATAGGAAACAAGTGACTGGACCACATGAAAAATATTAGTATCATCATCTTCTCCAATAAAAGGGAAGCACTGACTGCTAGAAACAGTATATGGACAAAAGCAATTTGTGGTCACCTCAATGGTTGATCTCCAGGCCTGGAAAACCTGTTTCCTTCGATCTGTTGAGACCCAGGAATACTTAGCATAAAATCATTGAGGTTGGAAAAGAGCTCTTAGATCAAGTCCAACAATTAAGCCAGCACTGCCAACCCCTCCACTAAACTATGGCCTTAAGCACGACATCTACATGTTTGTTGAACACTTCAAGGGACAGATACAGAATCACTAAGGTTGGAAAACACCTCCAAAATCACCAAGTCCAATATCTAACAATGCTGAGTAACTGCAGACTAACGCATGAATAGCCCTCAAAATAGATGCAGTTGATGTCATCTAAATGCACATCTTGACTCTTTCAAAGTTTCTTCTTCCCTTTCAAAACATTTCTTTTGGAAAAAAAACAGAGGAAAAAAAACTTTGAAGAAGCTGAAAAATTGGCGCAGCATGTATAGACCCAGAGCAGGCAGAATGAACTTTTCACCCCAACGGGTTAATTTTGATGTAGTATTGAAAGAGAAGCTTCTTCCCAAGGGTGACATCCCTTAAGAATCAAAAGATGGAAAACCAAAGATGTCAAATCACAGATAACAGAACAACTGCATTCAGAAATGTGCCAGTTTTCATGAGCTCTGCAATCCTGTCCAGTCACGCCAGCCCTGGCAGAGAAATTGTACATGCACACCTCTGCAAGGAGCACATCTGGAGAAACATCTGCTAAGAACATTTGGGAAGTTCTGTGGCTGTGTGGCCAGAGGCAGACAAGAACAGCTGGGGAGAAGGAGCAATGTGCAAAGGGCAGAGCCACTCCTGCTGCCTCAGGAGGGGAACAGGAAACCTTGGCTCACCCACGATGGGTCTGTGCTGCCACTGCCAGCCCTGGTGGGAGATGGAGTTCTGCTGGTGCGGACCAGCCCCGGCTGACAGGACACGGGGCTGCACACCGACAGCGCGAAATCAGCCGGATAACTGTTCTGGCAACACCAACGCTACGGGACGGGGTTTTGCAATTCAAAATCTGGCGCTTCTGAGACAGGCTCCTGCTTTTTCCTTCTGCTCTTCTTGTCCAACAAGATCCCTTCTTGTTTGGCCTGAGAAACCTGCAATATTGCCCTCCCCAAGTCGATCAAAAAAAGTCACAAGCCAGACTTACTGCAACACCCCCACAATGAAGCTATTTAAAAACTGTGAGATAAAACACACAGCGTATCTGAAGATTATTTTTAATTTATATTTAAAACTTCGGCACCTACATTTTAATGCTTTTCCCTGCAAACACAAAAGGAAAAAGAAAGAAAACCAAGAAACCCTGCTTATCACATCATTCTAAAACCTAGGTTACAAAGGCTCAATCCCCAGGATCACTGGGGAGCTACAAAGTTGTCACCCTTCTTCTCAGGGACTGTCCTGTGTTCATGCTTTGTTCTGCTCCTGTCCCTGGGATTTCCAGAGGCACTTCTAGGCCCCTCAGATATCGTCATACCTCACAGATAGACAGCAGTCTCAGTGAGGATAACCACCAGGAGCTGCAGGACCCGCTGCACACAAAGGAGGCAGATGCAGGACAAGGTGCTTCTGACTCTGCAAGCACGGGGAGCTCGCTGTGTGACTGAAACCTGAAATTTTGTGTTGACTGAAGCTAGGTGAGATTTTCAAGCCTCCTACCATTTTGGAAAGCATGTCCCAATATCATGAAGGCAATAACTTCTGAATGTTGATCTTACTGCTTGTCTGTCCACTGTAGCTCCTTCAGCTTGGGAGGATGGCATGAGGTTGGCACATTTAGCTCTACCTCTAGACTTTTTAACTTTATAAGTGCAGGTTGAATACCCACGTGGCTTTTTTCAGTTCTGTGGTTTACATTTTGAATTAAAGAAACCTCCATGCAAAAAAAAAAACAAACCAACCAAACAAACAAAAAAACTACATTACTTTTCTTGAACCAGCACACAGTCCTGTGAGGAGCTGACTCACACTTCTCCCACTAAGGAGCTGATAACGCTTTTAACTCTCTAACCATAATTGCTATACAACAACAGGCATGTGAAAAACAGAGACAAGACTAGATTGGAGATGCTCAGAGGAAGGAAAATTAGGAGGGAATACCAAGAGGCATAGGGAGCATGCCAGAGATGAGGCCAATATGACCAGAGCTGATGGGGAGGTAAACCAAATTCTTGCAGCTGCCAAGGAGTGACTTTGTGCCACTCGAAGATCTGAGTCCTCCCTCGTGTCCAGCTGCAGCAGCTGCTGAGCAGCATGTGGACAAAACTGAGCAGAATCCTCCAGGTTTCTGCCTGCCCAAAGTGGCTGGGAGTCCAGGGGTCAGGACCCCACCACCCCCCGCGCTGAGCTCATCCCTGCTTGGACAGGTTGCCTGGCAGGCTCCTCACACAGAGCCAAGCGACAGCAGCAAACAGCCAGGAAAGTCCTTCCAGACGGGTTTTACTGACACCATGGTATCCCCAGGTGGAAGCTCACCTTCCTGCAGCCAGTGAGAGAGGCAGTGGGATCTCTGCTGCGAGACAGCAGCCTCACCACTTGGGGCCAAGGAGGGCACAGCTGCCTCCCCCAGAAATGGGCAGGGGACGTACTCTGAGCACTGCTCTGAGAAGGAGCAGTGCTGCTCCCATGCCCAAGCCTCTGCCCACAGCCAGGGGCTGGGGTGCCTAATGCCCCAGCAGCTGTGCTGCATGGACAGGAAGGACACACAGAGGCTTTTCACCACTTTGGGAAAAATCCTGGGGTTTCTTAACTCCATAACAACTTCATCAATCGTTTCTTTTATTAGTGGGAGACCACACCTGTAGGTGTTGTTCTGCCTCCATGGGACAGTCTCCCTGCTCATTCCCAAGCCAGGAAGGTCTCCATCCCAAGTGCTGGGCATGTGGCAGATGACCTGAAAGTGGGATGACAGGGGCTACCTCTCCAGAAACACACAGCCAATTTTATGCTGCACTACATCTTCACCATGAAGAGGTAGAAGTGGCCAGGTCTGGCTACCAGGCCAAACTGTGTGGCCACTATGCCCACAGAAACACAGCTCCTGCCTGCCACACTGCCAGGCATAGCCAAAGAGAAGCAAAGCTGGAGGTGTGCAAATATCCCCAAGCATCTTCTTCACAATTTGCCCTGGTAGCTGCTGCAGGCACACCATGAGCCCTGCCATCTGCCAGGCTGGTCAACCCTGAATCCCTGCCCCAGAGAGGCTGGCACCTTGTCACAGGACAAGGAGGCTGCAGGACTCCACTGTGGCTGTGTGACACTCACACTTTCACACCAGGACGCTGATTCAATGTGCTGTGACTGGTGCAGCATGACCAGCTCTCAGGGCTCTGTTCCCATTCCTGGTGCCTCTGTTCCCTTTATACCTGCTCCCATCCATCCATATGCACCACCTGCCTCAGAAAGCTGCCTTTTCCCAGGCCATTCCCATCAATTGCTGCTGCTTTCTCCTTTGGCCATGTGCCCCAATATGCTGCTCTGAGGCACAGCTCAGCCCCAAGCACTACTGCTGGAGGCTCCAACATGCCTTCTTTCCATTAGCTCCCTCTGCCTTTGGGGTGTTAGCACCAGCCTAACAAACGGGAACATGCTAAGCAACCTTACAGGAAGGTGTAGCCTGCGATTTTTTTTCTGTCTTAACTGTGCCATCTTTAGAGAGCCACCACGAATAAGAGGTAAAAAAGCCTGATGAATTTTGATTTACAAGGAAGATCTACCTTGTGGTTGAGGTGTGTATGACTTAATTAAAAGCAGAAGCTCACCACCACTAAAGCTGTTTGCTGCCGAGCTATCAAATACAGAGGAGGAAGAGACCTCAGAAGGAGTATTTCCATAAAGTTGTTTCACATTAAGCACATGCCTTCAAGAGCTCTCCCTTTCCAAAGCTGGCAGAAAGCTGCAGCTGCTCCTTCATGCAATCAGACACCATCCCCTCACAGCCCTCACAGCACCAGCACACCTGTGTTTTCACAAACAGGGCTAGGATGGCCAGGCTGCAAAACCACACAGCCCAAGCATGGGGACAGCTTCTAGCCCTAACAAGGTCAGCACGTTTTTTCTCTATTTAACTTCTTTTTCTTTGAAACTTGGCAAGATTTTGGAAATCAAGTGACACATTTAGTCCTTAAAGAGGCAGGAAAACAGAGCACTACAGCTCTTTCACCTTACCACTGATGACCAAGCAGCAGGGAACATTTTCCCCTAGGAGACAGATTTGACTTAAGGTTGTGAAAGCCAGAGATGTCCACGGCTCCTCTGGCTCCCCTCCCGGGTACCACAGGCTGCCAAACTTCACCCAGTGCTGCCCTGCTCAGGCTTCTCGTCTCTTGCTGGGCAAAACAAGCCCCAAACCAAGGGGCAGGGCCACATCAAGGTTTCCACGAGGTCTGCCAGCCTGGCTCCCTGCAGACAGCAGTGAGGCTGGCTCAGGGGTGGAGAGGGGCAGCTCTGAAACTGGAGGCACAACCAAACCCGTGTGGAAAGTGCAACTTGTGAACTGCGTCAGCACAGGGACCGCAGTAAGAGCGGAGTGTGCAGCGCCCTGGCACCAGGTGGGTGAGGGGATGTGGTAGCTCTGCCAAGGCCGCATTAGAAATGCCAGCTGCAACTCAACACTGGCAGCTCCCAGTTACCCGGCATCCAGTTCCCTTGGCCTCCTCCCTGCCCCTCTGAGGATGCACAGCACCTGTGCAGTGGAAAATCCAGCTCTGGGTCCATGAGCCACCCTTCCCTGAGAGGTGCCCAAGTCTTTGGGAGTTGTGTCATGCTCAGCTCTGGCAGCCAAGGAGAAGCAAACAAGCTGGGTCCTGGAGTGTTCCCGGGGGGGGGGGGGGGGGG